>JASSUY010014086.1:11347-28455 GCA_032466535.1 Forpus xanthops
GCAATAGCCATTTTTTTTCTCTGTGTTTTCTCTTCCCACAGTTTGGAACTGGGGCAGGAATGAAAGTGCTGGCAGAAGTGACTTTTGGTTAATCCCAGTTCAAGACTGTCTGTGAGCCCTTTATTGTTTCTGTTTCCTTATCTTGTTTCCACTTCTACATTGAAGCAACCTTCCATGCAATCTGGCCATGGCTGGTAAACATTCCTTCCTACCTTCCTGACATCTGAAGCAACTCTTCTCTCTTTTATTTAATTGTTATATAAGCAGATTTTAACTGAACACATTTATTTCTTGACTTTATGACATGCAGTTCTCAGTTAGTGAGTGGTCATATATATGAACTGATGCTGTCCAAAATAGAGTTCCCTTGCATTGAATTTCATTAGACCTTCCCATAAAGAGGGATTTTTTTCTTGTTGCCTTGATTTGCTGGTGTTGTGTGTGGATAAGCCAGGATATCACTGCTGAGGAGCAAATGTCTAAGAAAACCTCGAAAGCTTCCAACTTTGTTCTTTATTGATTTATAAATAAAATCCGATAGTGCAGATAATCTCAAGAGGTTGGGCTGCTGTATCTTTTGCTGTCAACGGCGCTTGAAGGCTTTGACAAAACCCATAGCTTCTCCTCATCGGCCTGTATGATGCAGAGTATATACTCCTTTTCACATTTTCTCCTGTCTCAGTTTTTAACATGGCTACTTACAAAGACAGTGTACCTCTGCATGTAGCTGTCTGAGGACCATGCCAGGCAGCATTAGGCACATGTCCTCGTCTCTTCAAGGCAGCCTTCCTCTTGCTTAAGAAACAGAAATAAGGATTTAGGAATCCTTAGAGCTCCTTTTAGGACTCTGGCAACAGATCTGTTTCTGCTTCATAAAGACCAGCAGAAGAGGGACAGTCATGTAGAGGGAGAAGAGGTAACATAAGGACATCTTTTATTTTAAGGATTTTTTGTTTAGGTTCCCTGTTCATTTCCCAGCCTATGAAAAGAGCATATAAGAACAGGAGCATCACTGGCAAGTTCTTCTTGAGTTCATGAAGGTGCTGGTTTTGAAGGCATATCCAATTTCTAGTGACCTGCAAAACAAAATGTCTATTAATATCAGTTGAAGATTTTTGAAGCTGCAATGGCCAGAGTGGCTATTTTTCCCTGCTTAGGACACAGCAGCTGGAGCACAAGACAGAAGTGTTGTTAGTGTAGGTATTATTATTTTTTTTTTTTCTGAATATGTCCACAGAAATGTTACGCGCCACAAAAAATGCGAATAGCTCTATTTGGCATTACTTGTGGACATAAGCAGCAGAATCATAACGTTACTAGAAAGAGAGGAAGGTGCTATACTAGGATGTGTTATTTTCAAGTTGTCTATGAAGAATTTTCCTGTTACCATCTAAATCCTTTAACAAAAATACAGACATTATTTATGTAGTCTTTATAAATATATGAATCTAGTATAATACGTGGTTTATATATTAATACAATTTAGAAGTAGAAATACAAAAAAGAGGTGCTTCTTAGGAATGATACTGTGCCACTGAGCCCCATGACAGGAAACAAGCCTTTCCCCCTGGTGCCTGGTCCCGCAGCAGAACTTTCTCCGTCGCAGCAGTTAAAGCAGAAGCAAGCTGCTGGCACCAGGGTGAGGGCAGCGAGGGTGAAATCGTGTGTGGGCGAGATCTGCCCTCTCGTGGAGAGAGAAAGTATCTTTCCATCACTGCGCGCAGCGTCTGGCAGCGTGGGCCGTCCTAATCCTGAGGAGGTGATATAGTAGTTGATATTGATTTTGGAAACCAGACAACTGTTCCACCTCTTCCCTTTGAAAGGCGAGAAGTGGAAAACATTTCTCCTGAAAATATCTAATTGTGTCTCTGTTCAACACAGGGAATTCCCATATGTTTTCCTTTTAAGTTTTCTGATTTTGTATGTTGGCTACATCTGTCACCACATAAGGACAATTCCATTCATCATAAGCTAGATAAACTTCATCATAGGCTAATAAGAATACCATAACATTTATCATAATTAATTCTGTATTGCCTGGCTAACAGCTTTGGAGAAAGTGGTTCAGAGGTGTTTCTTAATAAGCTACATTCAACCATTTCGTATGAAAAGACAATTTTGTGGAGAATCAAATGGGTAAAATTGCATATACATCTTGTGCAATATTTACATGTGTTTTCATACAGTTTTATTTTGAATTATACATAATGGAAGGGAAGGGGGAAGAAAATGGCGAGTGGAGGTGGCATTTGTTGTATTTCCAAAGGTTCTGTGAGAATTCTGTGGGAAATTTAGACAAGGAAAGTGAATATAGATTGCTACTGAGAAGCTGCCCCTCACTTTGGTTCTTTGTTCATGTAAGACATCCTAATTAAATTTCTATAAATTTTGCTATTAACTGGAGATTTTCTGAAGTAGCAAAATCACATTGCAGAAACTACATCAGTATTATAGGCCTTTTCCTTGGCGTCTTTATTTATGCACATTGCATCTTCATTCATTGTATGTTCATTTATCTGATTTACCTGTTGCTTTTATAGCTATATGCAATGAGTAAATTAAGATTTTTAAAAGTATATAGTAACTGTTCTAGCAGATGATACTATATTACAGATTACAAGTACATGTTAAGTGTATGATATCACAATAGCAGGAGGCAAATGGGAATATTGGCTATGATGAATCAAGAAGGTTAAATGTTTAACAGATTTAACCAAAATTAATCCATGGTATGGGCAGGACAAATGTCCTTATCTACTGTTAGCATACATGACATATGCTCTCTTTGTAAACCTGTGTCTCTAATACAAAAACGTATTTGAAACTGTCTTTTTAAATGTGTAATATAGACCTCATCAGAATGAAATTTCAAGCACATTGAGCAAGTTTGACAAATAGAGACGTTTAAAACAAATAATACAATTTCCAATCTATGGGTTATTTTTTTCAGTACCAGGCAAATATAAAATAGCAGCCCAACAGGAAAGAGTGTACAGTAACCACTATGTACTAAGTGTCTCTGGTGTTATCCTATGGAAAGTAGTATGGGCTAGAATTTCCATCTTCACCTTTATATGGATGGGTAAAGAGATGATGCTGTGGTCTTATGAAACCAAACCATTTCCTGAAACATTTAAACCACTAATTTGTTTTAATTATCCAGTTAATTCAGTTGATGGCAACTGTGCGGTCTTTGACTCACTTGAGAGGGAGATAGCCTGTGTGATGCCCCAAGTCCTATGTATCCAGGCAATTCAGGCGATGATAATTGCATGGTCTTTGACTTGCTTGAGAGGGAGGTAGCCTATGTTGATGCCCAAGTCTGATGCTAGGGTTTGCAGTTAATAACAGCACATAGCTAACAGCTGAATTGTTGCAGAATATGCAAAAGTCTGGTCATTCAGTTGTTTGCTGTAATTTCCAGGAAGGGGATACGCATTTTGAAAGGTGCATGGTTAAGTAGAAATATTTGTACTATTTCTACTTTCAAAAATATAAGAACATATTTTGCTTAATTTATTGCCTTTAGGGGAAGGTTCGGAATTTAATTAGGCTAATTATGAAGCACACTCTGTATCCTCAAAGAGGGAGAAGCAACTACTTAGAAAGACTCAAGCAAATTGCCTGGTACTCTTTTCATTGGTCAAACACACTAGCAGTTTTACAATTCTTCTGTGCTTGTATGTTAGGAAGAAAGCAGTGTTCACGTTGCATTTAAATGCATTATTTGTACTTACTAAGTGTTAAGACCAATCTATTTCCTTTTTTTATTGTTGATGTATTAATTGCTTATAAATTTAGACATTGTTTCTGGAAATGGAAAGATAAGATGGAAAGTTACCTTAAGAAAAATTAAAAAAAAAAAAGTAACAATAAAGAAGATGGAGTTTTTCATTAACAGAAGTATATACTTGAGACTGTTGAAGAGGAATTAAATGAGCTTCTTAGTATCAACTATAAGTCTTCAAAATGACAAGGCTTATGATTCTTCATATTTAATACCAAATAACCAATATGATCAGGCAAACACATTTTAGTATTACAGCCATTTATCTCCTCTGTTGAGCTATACTAATTAATGCTGTTATTAATATGAGTAGGTACTACTTAGACCTGACATACTATGTCTAGAAACATTCATCTACTGTTAAAGCTAATGATCGTATGGCAGACTAAATGATGAGAAAAGTGCTATGTCAAGCCAATGAGAAATTTGGGGCTGTTCAGCCTGGAGAAGAGAAGGCTGCGTGGAGACCTCATAGCAGCCTTCCAATATCTGAAGGGGGCCTATGGTGATGGTGGGGAGAGATACTTCATTAGGAGCTGTAGCGAGAGGACAGGGGGTAATGGGTCCAAACTTAAACAGGGTAAGTTTAGATTGGATGTGAGGAAGAAATTCTTTACAGTAAGGGTGGTGAGGGTGAGGCAGTGGAATGGGTTGCCCAGGGAAGTTGTGAATGCTCCATTGCTGGCGGTATTCAAGGCCGGGTTGGATACAGCCTTGGGTGCAATGGCTTAGTGTGAAGTGTCCCTGCCCCTGGCAGAGGGGTTGTAACTAGATGATCTTGAGGTCCTTTCCAACCCTAACTATTCTATGATTCTATAACTAGCTCCTTTTTTCTTAACCTAATGATTCAAAAGACTCAGTGGCCATAAAAGGTCTTGTAGCTTTCCTGTGCTCTTACTTTCTATGTCTGCATAACCATGCCATAATACCTGCCTGTGACTTGGGAATGTTGCAAAAAATTGAACATGTAGAATGCTTCTACAGTGTTTTGACATTTTACAGCATTAAAATTCAAATAATTTATCATTCTAACTACTGTTATATAATTATCTCCACTTTGATGAAAAGTAGCTTTGACGCAAAGATCCAGGAAAGCCAGGTGATATGTCTATAACAGTCTATTCCTTTTTACAATTAGAGCATGGGTATTCTCAATGTTTCTAGTGGCCTCGGTCACCAGTCTCCATACTCATGGCCTCACTGTGGTTTAGTGCAGAGGCAACAACTGGAGCTTATCTCAGAACATTGTGCTTCCAGGTTTGTGGTATTTTTTTTGGTAATTTTCTCTTGAGGAGATGTCCTAAAAATCACTGTTTTAACATGTATCTGTCTGTGCAGTGTATTCCAATTATCAAGCATCTGCCCACAGTCTGTAGCTGCATAATTGGTAATTTTTACTAGGAAGTGTTTCATAGCTTGTTTTATTTCCTCTTCATGTGATTTAGGTTACCATGGGCTTTACTGCGAAGAGGAATATAACGAATGTCTTTCTGCACCCTGCCAGAATGGAGCCACCTGCAGAGACCTCGTCAACAGCTATGAGTGTGTGTGCCTTGCTGAATATGAAGGTAGGATGGGGTTTGTGTCTTGTTTTTTGAATTGCTCTATGTATTTTTTCATAGTAGGTTCCATTACAGACAGAAATATATAATATCCTTCACTGAACAGAAATAAATCCCACATCTAAAATTACAGAAACATCAATGTAGGTCCTGATCCTGTAACCTTTATTCAAATGAGTAGCTCAGATCAAGTGGGCCTGTGAGGACAAATGGCTTCTCTCAGTTCTTCTTATGTGTACTGTTTTTTTCTGCTGTTTTTAAGATGTGTTAGAAAGTGATGAGTTTTTAAAAGAATACATAACAGGTAAATGCAATTTTTTCATCAGTTACTTCCAGGAGCCATTACATGAAAGCCTTTCAGAATTCCATTTTTATTTTCTCTGGTGAAGTGAACTAAAATGCTCAGTAATTAAATGTTAGTATTGGAAACTGATTAGCACAAAGGAGTAAAAATGAAAGCTTTATGTTGACTGTTCTTTTAGAAGACCGTAAAGCCAAGAGACAGTGGTAGGTTTGTGACTGCTTTCCCATGTTACCTACAGCTAATCCTAGATACACCCAATTGGAATTTGTCTCTGGAATTTCTCAAGTAATTTTTAAAATAGAGGAGAAAAGTATGCATTTTGATATACAGAATCTGTTATCTTGCAGTGGATTTCAGCTTTACAAAGTAGTACATATCAGCTGTCTGTGACGTCCTTCTGTGGAGGGCTAAACCAATAGGTTTTATGTATTCTGTTTTGAATCATGCTGAGAGCATTCTGAATGTAATTCTATATGGTTCTAGTATTAATATACATATATTTTTAGATACAATTAAATATTTTAAGGAACATTACCCCATTTTCTCATTAAGCGTATCAGTTCTTATCTATGTTGATAAGTAATGCTCACTTAGCTGCTTAAGGCTAAAGATGTATTTCATGTTGGGGAATTCACTGATGTTTGAATAGATACAGAATTAATAATTTCAGAGGCTTAGTGAGGAAATGACCCTCAGCTTTTCATGGCAGTTTAAAGATCACTTAACCATAATGTTATGACTTCATGTTCTGTTCTCATCCAACCTGTACATGCAGCTAAAAGCACTGTGTGTGCAGCACATTTTGCTTTAAATGAAAGCAGGGGACCTGGTCCCATAAGCAGTTTTTGCCAATTACTGAGCTTTCTTCATTCCAGCCCTTAAGGTATTTAGTGGCACTAAAGAATAGAGCTGAGGTACTCAGCTCAAGATGATATGTGGGACATTAGAGGCCTCAATTTTGCTATCACCAACCCAGCCCCCCAATCTTCAGTAGCTGCTTCTGCCTCCATACCACCTGGCTGGCAAATAGATGAGCTGTTACCGCTTGCCTGGACTGAAGTGCATGCCAGCATGTACCTGCAGGCTTTTGGCTCTGCTAGCTTCTGCTGCTGAGCTACAGAATGCTCAAAGTAGAGCGCTCTGCCTTTTTGCTGCTTGACAGAGTGGGCAAATGACTTCAGTAGGTCTGTAGTGAGTATGTGTGTGTGTGTATATACATATATGTAAGTTTATATACATTTTAAATAAATTCTTTTTATATATTTTTTAATTATTACAATTAAAGAATTTTTAAAAAAATATAAAAAATATTTTAAAAATACAACTTACGTCAGCTTTCATTGTTGTACGTAACTGCAGAGTTGAACACTAGAGGATTAAGTTCATTCCTTTTAATCATTCACTCACAAAATAAATTTGTTGTATACGTTTGTCTTGAAGTGTCCAATTTCTTCCTTTTTTGATATTAATTTTCTTTCTCATCTTCTCTAAAGTCTATTTTCTCATTAATTTTACCTCTGTATAGTTCTGTGTCTCATACTCTCCAAATACAAATTCACAAACTACCCAGTTCCAGCGGAACACAATGGTATTCATGAAATTGGTTGGGTAGGAATGCGGCAGGATCAGATGCATGTCTACTTTTCACATGTATTTGTCTAACCTATTCTTGTCCCCAATCATTACAGCTTCTGTAACCTCCACAAGAAACATAATTCCTTCACTGTCATTCACTACCTCATGATTAGAAACATTTTCCTGATGCCAAAGCTGCATTGCAGTTCTTACACTTACTAAACAATAAGAGGTTATGCTTCTGTTGACTGCATCTTTACAGAGTGCAGGCCAGTAAGGATTTAGAAATGTAAACCACCTTAAAAGGTGAAAAATGTGTTTGTAATTTTTAAGTGTTATCACATGGAAACATTTAAAATTCTGCCCTGCTCTTCAGTTTGTTGAAATTCTTGTAAAAAGTATAATGGGAAAACTTGGGAGACAATTTAAGATTTTGGCTAAGTGGTCATTTTGGATTCTTTCCCAAGCAAAGAATTATAGTAAAACTTAGATTTAGACTTAAAACTTGCATTAATGGATTAATTTAAGGAGGTATGTTAAATGCAAACTATTTTCACTCTACTAGATACATTATGAACAAAGTCCCGCCAATCATTCATTATTCATTTATGTAAATTTGTTTTTGTCTATGAAATGCCATTCATGCAATGATCAGGTCAGTCATGCATTTATTTTTCTGGTTTCATCTGAAAAGTAGCTTCAGAGAAAATAATGCGTGTAGCAATGGCAGTAGAGCCTCTGTCCCCATTTCCAAGTAGGAGTCTCCTGTGCTTTACGTTCTGTATGCCACATATGGCTTGCACTGTCTTCTGCAAGACAAAGCCACTGAATTCATGTAGGCTACACCTGAGAATGAAAGAGCAAAGGTAGTGGCATGAAGTTGAGCCACCCAAATATTTAGTTTCAGCTATACTTTTGAACAAACTAATTTCTCTCGTTATTGCTTTGCTATGCTCAGTTTCCTGCGAAAGTCAGTGAGAGACATCAGAATACTTACGTGCATTATGAAATAAGTTATTACATAAAATTCCTACTGAAGACTATTATTCTTCACATTTTATTTAAGAATATTAGATAGCTGATCAGATCATGTTTTATTGTACCATTGTTTTTCACAGACACTCCTGCAGTTGTTGTAAGCAGAAATTGTCCTACATTTCTTATCCCAAAGCCTCAGTGTGTGGGAAGAACAGAGGCATGCACGTAAAAAAAATTAAGCAGCATAAAATAAATGGCTTTAATCTTATGGCATTCGCCTAACAGGACAGGTTTGAAGGCTGCACTCCACTGTGCTCATCCAAGTGAAATTAAGTTATCACATGTACTGCTTTCCTGCTGTCAGTGTAGGTCATGTTAATGGCAATTACTAATTTCACCTTTTCAGGAAGGCATTGCGAATTGTACAAAGATCCTTGTCTTAACATCAACTGTCAGAATGGTGGCACTTGTGACAGCGAAGGTCTAAATGCTACATGTATCTGTGCACCTGGATATGCAGGCAAGTAATTCGTTACATTACACAGAATGTCTAGTTGGCAGTGCTCACTGTGTCCAAGAGAAGATGCATACCAAGTAAGACTGAGTTCCTTCATGGAAAGAAATTAATTTGGGCTTTGCTGAATTGTAATCAGGCTAGTGAGAATGAAAAGTTCTTGATATTACTTGCAACTGTTTTGAACTTGAAAAAATTTGAAGCAAAATAAAGATAATTCATTAAGCTAACAACTATTTAACATGCCTCATGACCTTACCGCTTGAGACTAGATTCCATTTTAAATGTAACATTTTGAAGACTTCCAAGTAAGCCAATATACTAATTGGACACTCTTGAAACTGGAAAATGTTTTAACATTGACCTTAATTACTGTGAGCTGAAGAAACAACTTAGTTGTGTCCTCAATATTCAATTGCTAAAAAGCCAAAGTGCTCGTTATGGATCAGTTTACACTTCCAGAGTATTGTAAGCAGCCCATTTCATCCTTTGGCCTTGTATTTGAACTGACATGGTTGGTGTAATCCAAATATCTGCTGTCAAGGTAATTTGCAACCTGATGCTCTGTTAGTCATGTAAGGTAATATCAAATGTGACAGTAAAAACATAAGCCTATTCATAGCTGTTTTGCAGGTCAAATAATAATTTTTGATCTGTGCTTATTAATGGGCATTTTTTTTAAAAAGAATTAACTTTCCACTGTACAGGGGCTGTTTCTCAGCAATACATTATTGTATAGTGTGATAGATTATTGTATAGCACTTCAGAATATGTGTGCTAAGTTGTTATACCACATTTTCCTGTAATGGAGCTTATATTTAAAGAAATGAGTCATGCAGTCTTGGTGAGGTTAGTCCAGTCACTTAGCTCTCACCTGGATGAATGAGGATAATGCTTCCTTCTTGGAAGCTGTATGAGACTCTTTTCTTGAAACAGTTATAGAACACTTGAAGTTCTGAGAATGAAGATGCTTTTGACCTATAAGGTGTTTTGCAGCTAGAGAGACATCAAATAACTGATGATATACCTGCTATGTGAGGCACCTACTACATAGGAGTTTGGGTTTTGTTGGTTTTTGTTGGTTTTTTTTTGGTTTGTTTTTTTTTTTTTTTCTGTTATAAGGTGAAGATTGTGAAATTGATGTAAATGACTGTGACAGCAACCCATGTCACCATGCTGGAACTTGCATAGATCAGCCTGGT
This sequence comes from Forpus xanthops, assembly GCA_032466535.1. Taxonomy (NCBI): domain Eukaryota; kingdom Metazoa; phylum Chordata; class Aves; order Psittaciformes; family Psittacidae; genus Forpus; species Forpus xanthops. Next base: position 21,270 of record JASSUY010014086.1, read on the forward strand.
GGTTACACCTGCCATTGTCCTCACGGATGGGTCGGTGCAAACTGTGAAATACGTAAGTTTTGTATTTCTCTAAATGTTTCTAAAAATGATAAATTATAATGGAGAAATTGTATTTGTGAATAAACACCTGCACAAATACTCTGAATCATCTGTAGAATACTGATCTGTTAATTTTATTTTAGGCCTTAACATTTCAAAAGTGGTTATGAAAGTTAGAAAATTATTTTTCTGGGCACCTTGCTTTGGAACACATTGGACTAGATTGTCAGAGATGCTATCTCACAGCTGGACAGTATGCAGTTTGTCTTTAACCTCAAAATTGCCTGCCTCTAATTGCATTTTTGATTCTGAGCTTACTTCCATACTTACCTTGGGTAAAGTGAACTTCCATAGCACTCTAAGAATGGTCTTAACAGACTTGCATTGACTTTTGAGCACCTGTGCTTCTAGTGATGTTTCAGCAAAACAATTTTGAACTTGCTTACCTAAGGAAACAAGTCCTGTGTAATTCCTCTGTAATGCATATGTGCATACGTTTATCAGCTTTTCCAGGAATAACTTTTCCGACCACAGGCTGATTTCCACCAAAACCATTAGAAAGGCAAAGGTCTCCAAACCAAAATGTTTCCTAAGATTTAGAGAGGTTCCACTTCCTAATGAACAGCTTCAGTGTTATCTTGCCTCTTAGAATAGAGAAAAGCTTCAGTGTTAATTGCATCCTTATGGAGCAGCAGAGGGTCCATGAGGGGAAGCAAGTATGAAGGCCAGGTGTGGAACTTAAATCCAGGAGACAACTGTGTTCACACCCTGGCTGATGCAAAAGTTTCACCTTGACAGGTTTGTGACCTCCTCTCCCTGTAATTGTTTGCTTTGAATTCAGTTTCAGCGCTATCTTTTGGAAGCAAAGACTGTAGAGGAGCATTGCTAGCTAATTCAAAGATGGTAGCTCTGACATTTTGTGTCTGTGGATGGCACACACACTTCCCTGAGTGGTACAGAGCCATTGGAATGTTGGGAGTGTGATGTTGAGTGCTGTCTATATGCTGTATTGCTCATGCTCATTTAGCTTTTGCTGCCAATGCTGTTGTTAGCAATACTCAAAACATGGATGTCCAGGTCAATGCAATTTTGTCTGCCTTAGTTAATAAGTAGCAGGCTGATGAGAGAGGTGAGTATAGTTGTTGGAGAAAGCAGTAATCATCCTGAAAATAAACTTCTGGGAGTACCTCGATGTAGTAACAATCACATTCCTGTTACGTTATGGAATGAATAGATGCCAAAGGGAAACAGACAACCTTGTGTGCTTTCTGATTTCATGTAGCCCATTTGCAGGGTTCAGTGGTGCTTATTCTGGAGTTTTCTTTGTCTGGCATGCTCTGGTTTCTAAGAGTTTGGATGTTTGCACCACAGATACACAGTGTGGTGCATATAAATATATGGGAAAATAAGGGAAGCAGAGCAGATAGTGGAAGGAGCCTTTTCTACTGTCCAGCTAGTCAATTATTCCTGTTTCCCTCTATGAGGGGTGTATGCCCCTAAGCACTGATGATAGGCAGGTTCAAGATGTCAACATCTGTTGTTAGTCAATATAAACTTATTTCAGATCTTGTACACTTTTGCAAATGTATGAGAGAGATAGCAGATAAAACTCTGCTTAAACTGTGCTCTCTTGAGCAAAGGGATTGTCTCTGCTTAGTGCTTATTTCTCTACACATAGCATCTGTTTATAGTTGAACTGCAGTGGCCTTGCCTACTGCTCAAGAACCTGGATTTTCTGCTTGTAGTACACACTTGCAAACTGCGTAAGTTAAAATGATGGGAAGAAACAACAGCACTTTTTTTGTTGCTTTTACTGGTTGATTTGTTCTTTTTATCTTGTGGCTGTTATGATAGGAAGCAGAGAATTATCTGAGTGTGAGCTGGCATTGATAACACTGCAAGGCTGATTCTCAATCAGAAGCATTAGACCTTTTCTTTCCATCTCAGTATCTGAAGAATGAGTAGTTCATGACAATTGGTCCTAGTTGAAGAAGTTGTAATTACTGTGTTGGGGTTTTATTTATTCAACAAATCAGGGTAGTTAATAGAGTGTATATATGTAATAACATAAGAGATTTAAAAAAGATCTAGAAAATTCTGATTTAGATTGGTCTTGAATGAAAACGGAAAAGCAAGTCTTTGTGTATTCACATAAAGATACATTTTAGTGTACAATTAAACTTCAAATCTAAAGGCTAACAATAGTTTCTTCAACAAGCTTAACATCAGCAAATGTCACTTTGATGCAGCATCAAAGTAAAATGATGTGTTGTTGTGGGACACCATGATGCTTCACAATAGTCAGATATAAGTGTGGATATCCAGCCTTGATAGCCAATGCAGGAGCATATACACAAAACTGTAGAAACTTTCCTAAATCGCTGGGCCATAACAGGTATATAAAGGATTATGCAAACAAAGAGGGATTGAGTTTTGAAGAAATCACTTTGCAGAAAGGATTTAAAAGCATTTAGATCTGCACATTTTTTTCTACTGAGCTGTGTGTCCATGGGAATATCTTTGCACTCACTGACGTTCCCTAAGCTATGGGCTGACCAACAGACATAAGCTCAATTCTATTCATGTCCCAAATGGCAATACTAAACTCTTTTATAAACAGGCGCAGCGTTTCTGGTCTCACTGGAGTTGAGTCAAAGGTGCAGTGGATTTCTGTTCAGTTGTAAAGATTGAGTCTGCTGCAGTTGACCTTTTTGTATCTCCTTGCCATATTTATCATGTTGTTCCACCAATTTTTACATAATCATAGAATCATAAAATAGGGTTGGAAAGGACCTTAAGATCATCTAGTTCCAACTCCTCTGCCATAATGGTTAATAGTGTATTGGAAATTAAATCTAACACTACATACTGACTTCCTTTGTATTGGACTGTCCCTCTGAATGCTAGAAAATGACATAATGAAGTCAGACTTCAGGCTTCTTGAGAGAGAGACAAGCTGGTGTTCAGGAGTTTTTTGAGTAAATAAATCACATTTTATCTTTCATGATTTTCTATTACTAGCCATTAAGGAGGTTGTTAAAACTTAGTCTTTTTTGGAGAACAAGTCTATTTACTATTTTAATAGTTCCCCGTTTTTTTTCCACCAATGACTACCCTAGCAGGATTTCAGGTTTATCTTGTAAAACTGTACTGTTTAATTTTCAAGTGTTCTATATACAAGAAACTAGGCGAGATTTATGTTGCCTGGATGAACTGTGATATTTATTATATCATTTTATGGTCCTTACTAGTCTTAGCAACTCCAGTTAAATAGGATTAAATTAGTCTTAATTATAAAGAGGATAGTTTTCCTTTCAAAATAAAATTTATTTACCGAAAAAGTTAATGGAACAGTCACTGTAAAAATGCTTACAAAATATCTCATATGAATTCTCTAATGCCTGCTGGTTATTACCTTTGCCAATTTTGTAATTATTAATATTGTTAACAAAGTAGGCCTAACCATGTGCTCACTTGAAAACTAACATTATGAAGGATTTCTGGTACAGACTGTGTATATGACAATGAAAATTAATTTTGCAATTAATTTTAGAAACATTACTATGACACCTGAGAATACTGTGATTTTGAGCTGTCATGTAATTATTTCTGACCTTTGTAGTATAAGCTGTTAGTCTTCATATTTTTATCCGGTGAGAAAGAAAGGAAGATATTTCTCTTACCCTTTGGTTGGAAGATATAGAATCTAAATAAGAACTGTCTTATCACATATCTGTGCACAGTATATCTGAATTTGGCCTAGTCTGACAGCTTGACAGAAATCACCCTGTGTGACGAATGTGCTGCAGAACAGAAATAGAAACCCATTCCAAAATGGAACAGGGCACAGCTATATTCTTTCCCCTACATCCTAACTGAGCATATTGCAGTGACACCACTTTAGAAACATTAAAGCACTGAATGATTCAGGCTGATCAAGTCTTTTCTGATAGAAGATAAGACCAACAAACAGTCAGTCCTTCAAACTCAGTTCACTTTTGTGGACAAAAAGTCTAAACAAACCCAAGCTCAGAGGTGCACAATCTTTAGTATTGTAAACAAAGAGCAACCGGTTCTTTAAACTCTGCCCAGCTGAATTCCACATGTTACAGCTGCAAACTTTCTCCCTAAAATGGATTTTTTTGGTTTGGTTTGTTTTTTATTTTTTTTTTATGGTTTGTTTTGTTTTCTGTACTTAAATGTTCCTTTGTATTTCTGCCATAGATGGAGATTATCCATAGATGCCACTAAACTTGTGACTGCAGCTCAGGTGCTTGAATCAGTTCTCTGCCACCACTAAGCGTTCCTGAGAAGTGGTGTCTAAGAATATCTTAGCATTCTCAAAGCACATGCATGATAGGCCTGTTCCCAGAATGTTTGTTATTAAGTTAAGGGAGTTTTTATACCAGTACAAAGCAGAAGTCCACTTGAAAAAGGAACAGTCACCTACTAGAAATAACTTTTGCAGTCTGTCAGACTTCTGAGATCAGAATGATTCAAGCTTGTTCCTGGTTTGAAATAATTTACAAGACCATAGGCTTAAAAGGCTGCCAAAAATTAACTCTAGATGGAACTACAGATTAATAGAAATACTCTGAACAATGCTAGAGAAAAAACAGATTTGAGGACGTAAGCAATTGATAGACAGTCTCTTTGGAATTGATAGACAATAGTTCGGGCATCAAAAATATTTAGAAAGGTCTGGAATACATAAATACAAAAATCCTTTTCAAGATTTGCTTTATTTTAAGGTCTGCTTTGAGACCTCTCAGAGGAAGTATGCTTGAGAGAGGACTACAGTAAGCTCAGAACTGTAGCACTTTATGAGATGCCTTTTTTGTTCTTGAAATGCTGGTTTTGAAGTCTTTGCAGTCAGGTGGATATAGGCATAAAAAATGCCTGTGCTTCAAATTAAAACCCAAGCATGTTTAATACATATTAAGTCCCACATTTTAGTGGAAGGGTTCACCAAGTACTAGAACAAACTGCACGGTGAATCGGTGGATTACTGGAAGCTTTTATGTAAAACCTATCTGCCTTTAGAGAGCCTATCATATATTACAACATAATACAAGACTAACTGCATGACTTTCTATGACTTGGCTTTTACAGGTGATGAAACTAGGCAAGTGTTTCTATGAGATCTTAAAAATTTGTGAGAAAAGATGGGTGAAGCACCAAGATAGTGCTATTCAGACTTTTTGCATGGTGACATATCCATAACAGAGCCTGTGAAGGTTCAAATTATATATCCCCCTAGCTTCAAAGGTCTCCACAGAAATATCATAAATATCATAAAATATATGATTGTCGTAAGAGAATTCTATTCAGCAGGGAGGATGTAAATTACTAATTAATGATAACCTTTTATTTCTTATCTGCAGATCTGCAGTGGAAGTCCGGGCATATGGCAGAGAGTCTAACAAATATGCCTCGTCACTCCCTCTACATCATAATTGGGGCTCTTTGTGTGGCATTTGTCCTGATGCTGATCATTCTGATTGTGGGAATATGTCGTATCAGCCGCATTGAATATCAAGGCTCTTCCAGACCAGCCTATGAAGAATTTTACAACTGTAGAAGTATTGACAGTGAATTCAGTAGTGCAATTGCTTCTATCCGACATGCCAGGTTTGTTCTGGGGATGGTAATTTAAAGGAAATCTGTTGCACTATGTAATTTCAGTCCATGCACAGTGCATCTAACTGCTATTAGCAGGAAATGAGCTTCTTCACTGAGAAAAGACAGGACCACTCTTTTGAGGCATTGCTCATTGTCTATTTTCCATCCCTATTCAGTTCTCAACTGAAGTGTGATAATCCAACATAACTCCTCAAAACAGAGGGAGTTATTCTGAATTTATTTGGTGTAACTGGTGAAGAGAGACAGATAACAGAGTTCTTAACCTGTAAGACCTATTTGTGTTGTAAGTATTCCTTAACAGATACACATAAGTAATTTGATTACATTGCAAAGCACACTGATTTTTGTGGCTAATTTACCAGATTATTTAGCAAGAGTTCAAATGCTCATTTTTGTGCTCCTGTTTGCCTCAAAATTTCTTACTTGCTTTCCTAGAAATGGAGCACTTGTAAGCCAAGGCATTGGGTGTCAGAATGATACAAAGTAGTTCTGGAAGGGATTCAAGACCTCAAGCATAGCTATTGCCCTGATATAGCATTAGTTATACCCAGATTCCTGCCAAAAACTGTGTTTAAGAACCAGCAAAAGAGTTGAATAAAGTTAGAAAGGGCTTTTTTAAAATCCAACCTCAATTTTATTTTCTGTGAATTAAGCTGCTTCTTTCTTACTATTTTTCAGGTTGTCAGAAAGAATAATCTATCACTATTCCCTTTGTAGTAATTATGTTCAACAGGTGTCATATCCAACCCCTCCTTTTTATAACAGAAACAAGCAAAGCAGAACAGCCTCCTTCTTCCTTAGACTAAACTAACACATTCTTCCAGTATCCCCTTTTAGATCACAGAATCACAGAATCATAGAATAGTTTGGGTTGGAAAGGACCTTGAGGTCATCTAGTTCCAACCTCCCTGCCATGGGCAGGTGCACCCCACACTAGACACCCTCACCCAAGGCTCTGTCCAACCTGGCCTTGATATCATATTGGCTTTTTTATTGTCTCCCTGGGACACACTCTCTGTTTCTTTTTTGAAGGGTGGTTCCTAAACCTGGAAATAGCTCTCCAGCTAAATCTTCACTTGCATCAAATGGCTTGAGTTATCACCTCCTGCATCTAGTTTATGGCATTCCTGTTCAGACATAGAATCATAGAACAGTTAGGGTTGGAAAGGACCTTAAGATCATCTAGTTCCAACCCCCTTGCCAGGGGCAGGGACACCTCCCACTAGACCATGCCACCCAAGCCTATGTTCAACCAAGCCTTGAACACCACCAGCGATGGAGCATTCACAACTTCCCTGGGTAACCCATCCCAGTACCTCACCACCCTTACAGTAAAGAATTTCTTCCTCACATCCAATCTAAACTTACACTGTTTAAGTTTGAACCCATTACCCCCTGTCCTCTCACTACAGTCCCTCAGGAAGAGACCCTCCCCAGCATCTCTATAGGCCCCCTTCAGATACTGGAAGGCTGCTATGAGGTCTCCACGCAGCCTTCTCTTCTC
>JASSUY010014089.1:0-18052 GCA_032466535.1 Forpus xanthops
CTTCCAGTACCTAGAAGGACCTACATGAAATCTGGAGAGGGATGTTTTACAGGCTTTTGTAGTGACAGGACAAGGGGGCTTTAAACTGAACGAGGGGAGATTTAGATTAGATATTAGGAAGAATTTCTTACTGTGAAGGTGATGAGACACTGACAGAGATGGCCCAGAGAAATTGTGGATGCACGATCCCTAGAAGTGTTCAGGGACAGGCTGGATGGGGCTTTGAGCAACCTGACCTAGTGGAAGGTGTCCTGCCTGTGGCAAGGGGGTTGGAACTAGGAAATGCCTTCCAACACAAAGCATTCTATGACTAGTTTTCAGTTGTAAATACAGATTTGTCATTGTCATTTTAATCAGTCACTAACAAGGTTATCCTTTGTTTGCAATCCATTATACAGTGAAAGAACAGTGACCTTGGAGTCCTGAATTTGGCTTAAAAACACATGGTTATAGAATCACCACAACCGACTACCCAGATAGGAGGTAGGTCAGGGTCCCCAGCAAAGAAATTGCACACATCAGCAGCCTCTTAGAACAGAGGGCAATCTGCTCAGGTGAAGATTATGTGGTGCCTGGAAAAGGGCTTGATGAGGTTCTCTTTGTTTCCATAGAATCTGTTCCCGTGATTGCTTTCACACAGACCAATGTCCTGCCTCCTTAACTGCAGCTGCTACCACACGGCCGCCTTGCAGAGAGCACAACCCGACTGAGAGGCCAATTCCCCCACCAAGACCTCGACGAGGCTCTCGCCGCCAGTTTCCGCCTGCGCAGGGAGAGAGAAGCGGCAACACCGTCGCGTCGGGAGTGGATAAACCCGCCATCTCTCCGGCTACATGCCTCTCCCGGCCGAGCCCAGCGGCGCCTCGTCTCTCTCCACCAGCGCGTCGGACTGGACGAGGCCGATCCAGCCCAGCCCCGGGGCCTGCTGCCAAACTCGCACCCTCAGGCAGCGGCGGCCGTTTTCCCACCTCAGGCAACGGAAAACACAAACCGCGACCGCGAACCTCCCGCCGCGCTCAGCCCCAACCCGGGCCTTGCTCCCGTCCTGGCGCCCCGAGGGGTGCCTGGCACCGCCCGCGCGGGGCGGAGCGGCGTGAGCGGCCCCGCCCCGCTCCCTTTGTGCTCGGGCAGCTCGCGGCAGCCGCATTCGCCGCCGCTTTCAGCGTGGGCAGAGCGCGCCTGCCCGTGCCGTTTCCTTCTTTCCTCCTTTCCCCCCCAGCGCTTCCTTTCTGTTCCCCCCCTCTTCTCATCCCTGCCACAGCCGCTGCTGTCCCCCTTGCCCGTCATGTCGCTGGGAGCCGTCCCCGAGGCGGGTTTCTCCAGCGAGGAGCTTCTGACCCTTCGCTTCCCCCTTCACCGCGCTTGCCGCGATGGGGACCTGCCAGCCTTGTGCGCGCTGCTCCAGAGCTCGCCCCGCTCCGACCTGGCGGCGGAGGATTCCTTCTACGGCTGGACGCCCATCCACTGGGCCGCGCACTTCGGCAAGGTGGGTCCCGGCCCGGCCGGTAGAGCGGGGACCGGGAGCGCGGAGGGAGGGGGAAGGTGCTGAAGGGGAAGGAGAGCGCGAGTCCCGCTCGCGCGCAACGCGCCGCCATCTTTGTCCTTTGCGCGCGCTCTGCCGGGAGGCGGCTGCCGCCGTCCCGTCCGTCTCCGCCATGGCTGCTCGTTGTTGCTCCGGGGATCGGGTGGGAACAGCGGCGGCTCTCGGCTTCTGTCCCGGCTTATCAGCGGTCAGCGAGGCGGGGGTAGGGCACCTGCCGCCCCCCAGTCATCCTCTCCCTGTCGCTGCCTGGAGCGGATCAGTTTTTCGCTGCCCTCCCCTCAGGCTGGCCGATGGAGCCGCCTCTGGGTCTCGCAGCCGGGCGTCCGACCGGCGGTCGCCAGAGGGGAAGAGCAGAGGCTGGGGGCTCCCCTCTTGCCCCTGCCGGGGAGCGTCCGGCCGCCATTCCACACCACACAGCCCCCCCCCCCGCTCCGTGTTTTGTTTGTAGAGTGCAGCCGCGGTCCTTAATGGTCCTCGGGCTCCGCACCTGGAGACTGTTCTGTTGTGGTGCCTGTGTTATGACTACCGGCTCGCTGGGAGTTTGGGGAGGAGATGGGTGTGCTTGTCAAGCGCTACTCGGTCTCCTTTAGTGTGAAAAATAAACGTTTTGATACGCACGCAGATGCGAGTACGGGATTGACTGTATTAATTGGCATGGTTCCAGTGCAGAAAAGATCAAAATATAACAAGTAGCTCCATTATCTTGCAGTTGTTAAAATGAGCGGTATCTTAATTCCCTGATTTTATGTAAGCCCTTCATGTTCCTAATGTGGTGAATGTGCCAGCCTAGGCAGAATTCCACTATAGAAGGCTAGGGGTTGGTTTTCTTCCTCATCAGTTTGGCCGGGTTTGCATTTCGAGGGGCTTTTGTTCTTTTTCTCCTTCTTATTTCCAATGTATTTATATTTCTTCATTGTTTGTGAGCAGGAGGGGGAAAATGAACGTATTCAGGCAGTGCTTACGGTTTATTAAAATACATTAAGACATGGTTTCCGTATGTTACATGATCTTATCTGCAGTGCTTGATTGAGAAACATTTTGGAGACCTAGCTAACTAGCTCTTCAGTTTTTTTTAAAAAAAAAAAAGGGCAAAAGAACAAACCCACAAAACAGACAAAAAACCTCAAATCCCCAAAAGCCAAGACCTAAACCAACATATTACCTGTTCAGAAAGAATAATACAGTTTTTGGGAAAAAAGTGCTTTAAATTTTATTGTGAAGCACATCCGTAGAAAATATGAAGGTACTGGTTTGATGCTACAGTCTTCTGTTTCATTTTTCCATCTCACAGTAGCAGTTGTGCTTTTACGTTGGAGGTGTGTGTGGTTTGGTTTATTTTTGTTTCTCCTTTAAGAACTTTAGCTTTCTGTTAACCATAATAGATTGTGTGAGGTTTCTGTATATGTTCTAGTTTCTGTTCAAGAGACTCTTGAAGAAACAGATGACCAAGGTAACAAGTTAGTCTGCAAGATAGTGTGTTTTTTTGCCACTGCCTTCCTTGGGTAAAACACAGCAAGCAAAATGATACTTGCAAAGATGACATAGGCTGTGCACAGTTTTTGTCCAACTTTGTATACATGTACTTTATCCTAAAAGCCTTGTGACAAGATCTGAGCAATTACAGTCTACAGAAGTTATCTGGAGGTTTTATAGGCTTCTTAGACAGTGCTCATTCCACTGAGCCAGAGACTATGCAATACAATTGAAAGAGTTCCAGCTGTGTAATTGGACCCCAAATTCGACTGACTTTTTGTGGCACAGCTGTACTTTTTGCCTTCTACCAGTTAATAGAGGGTTGTCAGCACTGAAACAATAGCTGCGCTTAGTGGACATTTGCAGAAGACATCTGTCTTTTGTTCCTTTTCACCTCTTCCCACCCCCTCCCCCAATTCAGGTTCATCAAAATTTCAAGTGGAGAGTTCCTCTGTTTCCCAAAGTACCAGAATTTTAAAACATTGGGTTTTGAAATGTTCAGTAGCAGCTACTAAACATAGTTTTACAGCTTGCAGCTAATAAATAAAACACCAGCAGAGTAAATTAAAAGTAATTGATATTATAACCAGTATTTATGAATGTATTATTTGGAGTTTTAATGACAGCATGGACCTCCTTTTAGAGATGAGTAGCAAGTCTATATTAACATGTGTTGAGTATGTGTGACAGAATTTGCATTTTCAGGACATTCCCTGACTGCAGAGAAGTGCTTATATCTTCAGATGTCAATTAATTTCCATTAGAGTTACTACCTTCCAATTAGAGTTAATTATATAGTGCCCTAAATTAGCCTGGCATCCTGTAGATTTCTGAGAACGTGGGTCAGAATGTGAAATTGTTAGCAATCTAAAAATCTGGCAGGGATATAGGAAATGAAGGGCTTGTATAAAATGCAAGGATGCTGTTAATTCACAATGTCTTGCATTAATCTTAATTTCATTGTAACCAGTTGAATGTGTATTTTAATCTTCTCGGACTGCATCTGTTTGCTCATACTCTTCTCCTGCCTTTTATTTTTGTCATTCGACTGTTTACATTGTAGGAAGCAAAGTAGAAGTACATTCTGTTTCTTTTAGAGGAAAAGTAGTACAGGTAAAAGTGCCCATCTCTTCCTTGGTGTTTCACCAGCATTGTAGCCTGTGTGGAGGCCTATCCTTCTTCTTCATTAAGTAAGTTTAACCTCTGCTTCAGGTACTGCAAAACACTGGAAAACATCTGCTAAAAGGCTAATGAAAGCAGACTTCAGTGTCATGATCTCAAGCATAATCCAGCATGTGCAGTATTGGGTTTTTATGTTGGTTTTTCCCATCCGCAGCAATTTACCTTATTCTTCTATAAGGTTGGAAGAAGCAGGTTTTTGTGACAGCCATGATACATAGGACCCATACCTAAGCTTTTAATGGGATGAAACATTTTTTTCTCTGTTAAAACCGTGTAAGAGATAAATGAAAAAATAAGCATACAAGAGAAAATAATTCAAACATGGGGTTGAGTAATCATGATGTATAACAATGTTGCAAAGTGGATTTAAGCATTTTTGTTACAAGATGCCCCTGGTGAACCTGTTCCAGTGTGTTTCTCCTCTCAGTTGATGGGCTGTACTGCCTGTCTGATTATGGAAATTCTTTCAGCCTGGTTTCTGTGCAGGAAATAATAACATTTCCTGAAGTTGTGATGCTTGTCTGAAGTCGTTTTCAAATTAATTCTGTTGGAAGACCATTGTTTTAAAAGCTGGCTGAAATTTATTTTTGTCTGCAGTTATGCTAGAGGAACTTCTTGGTGTAGCTGGAGTTATTTTCCGTCACACTGCTTATTAATAATTACAGTGTTAAAATTATTAAGGGTTAGCAGCCATGTTAGGGGTGCCAGCATGTGAGCACTGAGGAAAGTCTAAGATTAGCAAATACAAAATGTATTCGGGTAGTCTAGCATTAGAATTACAAATTTGCTTACACAAGTTTTGATGTATTTTTTTTCTTTTGAGGAGGTACTTTGTCATTGTTAATGCTGAGGTTTATGGAGCTAGGTTCATCAATATGGCAGTATTTCAGTTACCCTCACCATTACATGTTTACTTCATGGTCTTAGGGGTTAGTGGTACATCTGTGTCTAGTCCACTGCAGTCCAGAGAAGTACATTCGTGTATCCTAAAGGGTGGGGTTCATCTGTGGGTTTTTTTGACATATATGAGGGGAGATAGCAGTTGAAGTTCACAATATATTTGCAAAACTAATACAGAATATTTCACTACAATGGTTGGTAGTTTTATATATGCAATTCATGAGGATACGGAATTTGCAGGTTTAAAAAAAGAGACTGACGTACAGCAATAGAGAAGAATATTGTTTGTCTCTGAACCAAACTGCCAGCTTGCCAGATGACTTCTGGTGCCTTTTTTTCTCTTGTGTATGAACAGACTGTGGTGTAGCTAACAAACATTTTCTTTATCTGTGAGAGACTGACACTTAGATTTTTATGTGAACCAGTGCCCCTAGTTGGTGTAAAGCTTTTTTTGTTTTGCTGTTGTGAGTGTGTGGTGGTATTTGTTATCTAACCACAATAAATGGAAGCCCAGGTTAAACTGTTTATTTTAGGTAGTGCATTCCTTTTCTGATCAACAAAAAGACAATGTTACTGTGTGACAGGGAATGAGCGTTTTGTGTGTGCGCCTGTGGGTTTCTTGAAGTTGAGGTCATCATGGCTATGGTTTGCTCAGCTTCTACAAATGTGGTGTTAAGAACATCTAAAAATAGAAGCTGTATATCTGACGCTTCTGGTTAGTGTGACAAGAAAATGAAAATACAGTCTGACAAAATACTGCACCTTCTTAAAATAAAGTTTCTCTGATACTGCTGCACACATGCAACCTATTGATTTCTTTATTTGTAACAGCAGTTCAGCCATAATAACAGGAAATTGATGTTAAGAATTTAGTCCTTTTAGAGTGTTGTGATATTAGTTATAATATTAACAGTTTTAGTTTTCTTTAATAATCTTCTGTCACTTTAGGGAAACATTAAAGAAATATAAAATATTTTTTGTGTTTTTTTTCTGATTTACCTTCCTTTAAACTCTCCTGAGAGTACATGTTTTTCTCTCCTAACAATACTCCTGTTTTGTCCAACATTATTTAATAATGTCTGGTTAGTATCATGTCTACAACTTTGCTGGACAAATCTCTTGAGTTTGTTTTTGTGCTTTGTTTATTGTTCCCCCCCCCCCCCGAAAATAAATGGTGGTATTCAGTTTTAAGAGTGAAAATTACATACATCTTTGGTATGGTCTATGGCTGAAGGAGGGAGGAGTAAAAAAGAGGAAGAGGAACATTCTAATGTTCATATTCTCTTGTCTTGCATCCCTGTAGTCTCAATAGTCTGCTTATCTTTTCTAGAGTTTGCATACTTATTTATCACATGCTAATTGTCATAGCACATCTGTGTAACATTTCTGGTTTTATTCCCTCGTGTCTTTAAAGCTGGAGTGCCTAATGCAGTTAGTAAGAGCTGGAGCTTCTGTAAATGCCAGTACAACACGTTTTGCTCAAACACCAGCCCACATTGCTGCTTTTGGAGGACATCCACAGTGTCTGAATTGGTTGATTCAAGTGGGGGCCAACATAAACAAACAGGTATGGATTCACGTTTATTTCATGTGGCATATAGTTTTGGAAGGAGTGTCTCAGTCCCTTTTTCCTGTATGTATGATCCTTACATTCACATACAGATACACTATTTTTAATATTACCTGAAGTCAAATGACTTAATTATCTTCTACAGACCTTTATAATGTCAGTAGAGATCGGACTAAAGAGTGTCCTTTAAGCTGCTGAAGGTTTGGAGAGCATTTGGTTTAGAAGTTGAAATTGTGCTGCTGCTTGGACAAAATGGTATGCTGCTCTGGTGTGGGCAGCATTAGTAAATACTCTGATGATGCCTCTTTAGGGGAAAGAAAAAAAGTCTAGTGGGGAGCATATTATTAAATATGGTACGAATTGAAAAATTCACCATTACCTACAGAGCCATGAGACCTTTGTGGGGCTTCATGATGCAGTCATATATCTAACTAGTAAGATATGCCGTGGTTTATTTTAAGCTGCATCTGGTTTCAAACTGTTTTCTTTTTTAGATTCTTTCCAAAGCTTTTCTAGTAACTTCCTGCAAATGAATCAGAAACATGTACTTTACTAACAAAGAATGAATTGGGGATTTTTTTTTTTCCTATTCCAATGCTTTTACAGTTAAGTATGCATAATGATGTATTTGGTGGAGGACAGTGTATTAATATAGCACAGTTCCTGTAAAGAACTGTACTCTAGTGCAGTAACAGAATCAAGTGCTTGAAACTATTATACTTTTGGAGATAATTTTTGCAGCACTGAATAAATGTATATTTGCTGGGCATGCATAATATGTGCCTTTCTAACACTATTCAAAATTATTTATAGTATTCTATGAAAACAATTAATAGTACAGCAGCATATGCATTTACTAAAAGCTGTAGTATAGCACAGCATCTGTAAAATACCTGGTCTGTTAAATCTTGCATCATACTTTTTTTAATAACTAATGGCCAGACTGTTTTATATGCAGTAGAGTTAAGCTAAGTCTGCTGAAGGACTTAAACATTTGCATTTCTAGAGTTTGGTTCTTTTTGTTTTTTTAAGCTATGCAAAAATAAGAAATGGGGAAGTTTGTGTTGAGTTTTCAGAAAAGAAGGCTGGTGCATTGAGAACAGCTGTGAGACACCAGGAGAATTGTAGAAACAATGAAGTGACTGGATGCAGAGGCTATAGATCGCATCTTCTCCTTTATACCTGACAAAAGTAACTTATTGCATAAGTTATTGCTGCATAGTGGTAGAATCTTCAGAAGAGAAAATAGAAGAACTATAAATGCATCTGGAGACCAGGTAAGAATGTAAAGAAACGATGATTAGAGAGGAAACATGGCATGCACAGAGTAAAGGTGTACAAATATCTGCTAAATGAGAAGAGAAGAATGAATGAAAATGAATGAATGAGAAGAATGAAAGTTTCCAGCTATGAGGATAAAGAGAAGAACTGACCAGTGAGGTTGAAATGGAGTTGAAGAACAAGCTGGCTGTCCGGAACATGTTGGGGGAAAAGAATCACATCTAGTGGGTGAGGTTCTAGCAAAGAAGAAAGTAGCAACTAGCCCACAAAGAAGAGAAGAGTGCAGAGAGATGTCTCCATGGGCTGAGGGCACCATGCAGGTGGCTGTTAAGGAAAGCAGAAGGCAGTATAACATGCAGTTAATAATAGGCAGGGGACTGGTTCCAGCTCAAAGAAGCCACCGAGACTAGTCAGTGACTCAGGAATCTATAGATTGATGGCCTGTCACCAGACCAAATCCAGTTAATAGGTCTGTCATCCTCCACAGGAAGAAGAGTACTGAGGTTCTCAAATTTTCAAAAAATAATGGTAATGATATGCTATAGACTTCTAAGAGCAGATTCAGGTATTGACAGGCAAAGGACTCTAATATAGATGGTACTGCAAACTGGCTGTGTGGAAACATTTTATGTTGTTAACAGTAGGCTCAAGTTTCACTTGAGTGTAATAGCTTATTTTGCCTGCACACAATATTAATTGAACATAGAAGAAGAGGTATTGTAGATTTAGTTTGATGAAGATAACTCTGGCTAATTAAAAGAGTACTAGAAACAAAAAAGTCTGTTAAGTTCTTAGTTAGGATGCAACTGGTCAGTCATACTGATTTCACATGAATGAGCACTGAAAGCTAGGCAAACTTAGATACAGCTGGTGTAAAGTATAGTGCATGCTTTGTTTTCCCTGGTTCCTTCCAGCTGTTTATTGAATTGCAGTTGAATTCTTCTATTCTTGTTTCATTTGAAGTCCTTAATAAATGATCTTTGTTCCTTATTTAACTTCCAAGTACTGTCAGGTGATAATCTAGGGCTTCCACCCACACTTTTGAGCTTCCAGAACACTATTTCCTGATGTGTATTTTGTTTGTTCCTTCCAGCTCGCTGACTGATGGTACTTCAGACAGACATAGTCACTGGCTAATGCTTGTGTGAGGACAAGTGTTCCATGGACACTGGATACAAAACACATGCTGTGAAATCTGGGAGTACTTGATAATTAAAGTAGTAAAACTTTCCTTCCACACTGACTCCTGTTCATTGGCTACAGACTAACCCATCACCTCTGGGAAAAGAGAAGGATAGCTTCTGAAAAGGAATCCACTTGAGTCTCTCAGTCTTTATGTAAACCTCTGGTACTCAGTAGAATTTGCATGCACGCTTTCTCATATGTGCCCTGAGGTGCTGTATTGTAGCACATGCTGCCTGCCCTGAAGTTTAGGAAAACATGAAAATGCGTATCTCAGTGCTGGTGAAAGCTGCCTGGGACATTTCTCAGGCAGCAGCCGGGAAGAACTTAGGCTGAAAGCTCCTTGTCCCAGCTGTAGCTTTCTTCCCAAATAAGTTCTGTGATTATATGTATGATGCCCAGCCCTCTTATTACTTTATGTGCTGGCTAGAACCCATCTGTTTCTTTTTATGACCAGTTGGGCAGTTCCCTCACCTCTAGGATCTCTATAAAAATGCAAAGGAGAAAGCTGAAGTGCCGAGCAGCAATCTGCCTGTTCTACCCAGCAGTGGAAAAAAGGAAAGTCTTAGTATTATATATTTTTTTTTAATTCAGTGGGCAGTGCCTGCTAATAGCTTTTATCTCAAGACCTGCATTTGGCTACCTGCCTGCTCTAGTTCACTGTACCAGTGCAGAGCAATTATACTGCGACTTTTACTTTCCATGAGATTTTTTTTTTTTGATGTTTTATCCTTGTCACAACGCAGATTGATTTTGTGCTGCTGCGCATATTATCAGCAAATACTCAGGAATACTTTTTTGATTAAAAAGCCTGCTACTTCATTTAAATATATTTTCCCTTTAGCCTCAGCCTATTAAACACTTTCATTGTATGTTGCCTGTGTTGATTTGCCCCTTCTCCCCCACCCTGTTTGGTGTGGCTTGACTTAGGGACAGGATGAGAAATACTGCATCCTTACAACTGAGGCTAGTATGCTTTTCATCCAGCTAGTTACCATTATGTGCCAGTGATGGCAGATTTAGGAGAGTTAGTTTACCTATGCTAGCAAGAATTGTAAACATACTGATATCCTTGATGAGGAGGAAGAAGACACTCATTCTTTGGTATGTTACTGTTCAATATTTTAAAAACAATTTGGACTAAATCCAGATAAAAATATTTCATCAGTTCTCATCTGTACTCAAAATTCAGAAGGAGAAAGCGTCATGAATTCAAAGCATTCATTTATAGCGAAGAATAAGGAAAAATAATCTGTGTTCTCCAGCATCTTACTTCTTGGCTTCAGAAAGGGTGGGTGCCTAGGTCTAAGAAACCTGAATGGTTTTTGGACATGTGATCTGCTGCTAGAACTTTAAATTCAGTTGATTGAGTTAAGGAATAGAATTAATTTATATTTCTTGGCAGTTAAAATAGTGCTCCTGTGTCTTAGCTATCTCTGCTAGGAGTATTTTGAAGTGCTTGCATAGTGTTGTGGTTTAACAGCAGTAGGCACCTAAGTGCCACCCAGCCACTTGCTCGTTTCCCCTCCCCACAGTGTGTTGAGGGGGAGAATCAGAAGGGAAAAGTGAGATAAACCCTTGATTGAGATGAAGATATGTTAACAGGTAAAAAAGGAAGCAAAACTATGAAAATGAGCTTGTTATAAAAAAAAAAAAAAAAAAACCCACCCCCCAAAAAAAAAAAACTAAAGCCCTTGCACCATAACCAAGCAATCTCATAATTGCTCGTCAATAGCTGACTGATGCCTGGTCAGTCCCCGAGTGATGATGGTCCTGGAAGCACGTCCCAGTTGTTCTTAGTGAGCATTGTGATACACTGTATGAGATATTCCTCTAGTCAGTTTGGATTAGGAGATGCAGCTGTGTCACCTCCCAGCCCACTCCTAGCTAGAACATTGGTGTGTTATCAGCATTGTTTTGGTTATGAACCCAAAACATAGCACCATGCCAGCTACTATGAAGAAAATAAACTGTTCCAGCCAAAAAAAACAGTACACATAGTTGAAAGATTTCAGTGTAAATGTGCGTGGTGCTTTTTGTTTTAAAAAGAAACATTTAGAAGTGGCATATCTATATGAAAAGAGTGTAAAGATATCAGTGAAATCAACTGCATCATATCTAGTGATTTGGAATTTTAAAGATAAAATGGAAAATATTTACCAAGTTCAACTGGGAGATCCTAACATCAACAGAGATATGGATCCCAAAAACACAGAAAGAGGGGGAAATGGAATAACAAATGGCTTTACTGACCCGAAGTACAACCATATCTAAAAGAGGTTTGAGAATAAGACAGTTTGAGGAAAATACTTGATCAGTAGAGGAAGTGTCCTTTGAAGTTAAGCAGCATAGCAAGGAAATGTGAGCTGATTAATCAATCACATAGAGTTACTGATTTATCCAAAAAGCAAAAAGACTCTTGAGACACATAAATGAAAATAGAATAAGGAAGGTAGCTCAGTAAAATGAAATAACAGTAAAAGGTAATCTAGTCATGAGATTGTGAGAGAATACTTCCCTTGTCTTTGCAAAAGGATAGTTATGCTCCTATATGGGCAAGAAGGAAGGTGTTTGGCAGTGAGTTTCAGAAAATAAATGTGCCTATGATGCCTCATGACTTGTCATATCTTCAGGAGCACCATGCACGAAATGCTTAGTTTCCACAGAAGCAAACTTGTGTTAGCTTGAATGATAAACTAATAAAACTTAATTGGCCATTTTGCTCATTTATTTATGTGACTTCTGGATTTAAGAGACAAGTCTGGGATGTTGGTACAGTGTTAAATCAGAAGAGTGAAAGGATCTTGAAAAGTTCTGCTGTAGATATGAAAAGCCAGCGCAAATTATCAGTGTTTCCCTTCCTTGAATGTTACTACAGAAGGGATTATATCAGACTGAACCACATATGGAACTGTGGACAATTACAAGGATTATGAGGTATGTAAAGGATAATTAGGAATTTGTAGAGCCCCTCAAAATAAAGTGACATGTTTTTTTACACATAGCCAAAGAAGGGATAGGAAAGAGGTGTTTTGTACATGAAAATGTGCTAACAGTCTAGACCCTGAACAGCACTCAGAAGCTTCTTGGAAAAGCCTCTGTTAAATTGCTTTTTCTGTTTTGTGCCATCAGTTCCAATTGTTGAATCAAACCAGAATTTTTCTGAGGCTCATAGAGTA
The DNA here is from genome assembly GCA_032466535.1 of Forpus xanthops. Lineage (NCBI taxonomy): Eukaryota > Metazoa > Chordata > Aves > Psittaciformes > Psittacidae > Forpus > Forpus xanthops. Next base: position 12,311 of record JASSUY010014089.1, read on the forward strand.
CTTTATTTTTCCCTGTATGCATAATTCTGAATGTATAAAAAAATAAGTAAACTTTAAAGCAACTTTTAAGTGGGAGATTTTTTTTTTCCTTTCAGTCTAGCTCACAGCTCAAAGAGGATGTCTTCTTTATAGAACTTAGATACTATTTCATAAGCTATTGCAGTGCAGATAGATCGGGTCCTACAGGATAATTTTAAGAGAAGATTAACTGTTGACTGAAGTTTAGGTGCTGTAATTAAAATCAAAGCTATAAAAATCTGAATTTGAATATTTGACATTCTCAAAGTACCTTCTCAGTTCCTTAGCTTTAGAAGAGAAACATGTTTTTCTGGGCCTGATTGAAAGAAGCCTTTCTGAAGATGTGTTCTCTTCTGACGTACTAACTTTTTCTGGTTTTTGGTGACAGGATTATTAGCTGCTACAAGCTTAACATATTCTTGTAATACAAAAGTCTTTTCACCCTTCTAGTGTTTCCTCACAGCAATGCTTCATAATTCAGCTCTCTAGGTCTTATTGTAGGAAACATGCTAGGTTTATGGGGCCAGTAGAGATTTCTGTCATCTTTGTCATATGCGTGGCTAGTTGAGCTAACTTTCCCCATTTCCCTGAGCATTCTGTTGAATGCTTGATTGCCTTTTAAGTTAGGGTTGGGATTGTAAATACTAATGCTGAAAAAAAGAGGCAAATCACTTCTTTTCTATGCTTTTACCTCTTAACAAAAGGTGTGGAACCATAGCAAAATGATAAATTAAAGACAACTTCCATTATGGGAGAATATGAAGAAAATTTTCCTGGATAAATTTGTGCCAAACTAATTTTCATATGTGATAGTTAATAATATGTCCTCTGTTAAACACCTCTGTGTTCCTGTAACTTCAGAAGAAGTTACAAGTAGGAAAAATTACATAAATGTCATTGGAAAACAAGTCTTCTATTCATCAGTTACAGAAAGCCATTTTGGGAGAGGGGCTGTATGGCTCTTTTCTAATCACTAAGGACTCCATGGAGTTTTCTGGTCTTCTCTGTCTCCAGACTTCTTTGTCAGCCCTAGCAATTTTCCTTAGTTTATAAGCAGGTAAACTTCTGTCTGGTACCACTGTTGTTCCTTTCTGGGGGTGCTAGGTGGTTCACTCTTTGGCTGAATATATGTCTTAAGCACTGTTATACTGGCTTCACCATCAGTGAATTTGTAACTTGTTACAAAAATATTTTGCCATGAAATAAAATTGGCACATAGAAAATGGGGAGTATATAGCACATAATCCAAAATTCATTTTCAAGTTACATTTATATGGTCTAAAAGATGTGATTTAATTTCTCAGAAGCTTGGCAGACAGTTTAAAACACTTGTTACCTTCTATATCAAAATGCAAGTATGATCATATTTTAAATATATTCACATTTCAAATTGAGCTAAAGTGTAGCCAGTATTGTATTGTCAGATGGTGAGCACTGTTGTGTATGGAGACTGGTAAGTCAGTAAAGGTGCTGTGTTACTTTAATAGCTGGTGTTGATAATTTAATAAAAGGAATAGGGAAGCAAGAACAAGGAACGTAACAATTGTAACATGATAATATTAGTGGAGCAGACAAGTGAAGTCTGTCAAAAATCAGAAAGATGATGAGGAAGGAAGAGGGAAAAAAAAAAGCCTTGCTATCTACTGGAAGTGTTGAGGACTGTGATAATTACCTAACAAATCAGTAACTGAACATTTACTTGCTACTTCAGGGCTGTACTTCACTACAGATTCTTAATAGCTGATGACCTCATAGCAGCCTTCCAGTGTCTGAAGGGGGCCTGTAAGGATGCTGGGGAGTGATTCTTCATTAGGGACTCTAGTGATAGGACAAGGTGTAATGGGTTCAAATTTAAACATGGGAAGTTTGGATTGGATATAAGGAAGAAATTCTTTACTGTAAGGGTGGTGAGGCACTGGAATGGGCTGTCCAGCGAAGCTGTGAATGCTCCATCACTGGCGGTGTTCAGTACCAGGTTGGACAAAGCCTTGGGGGACATGGTTTAGTGTGAAGTGTTGCTACCCACGGCAGGGGGGTTGGAACTGCATGATCTTAAGGTCCTTTCCAACCCTAACTACTCCATGATTAATTGCAAGTACTGAATTCTCTCTGCAGCCTGTAGATCATGATGCATGGAACTGTCCTGCTTTCCAGTTGTGTTTATAAAATTGCTGTAGATTCTCCCAGTTACCTGTGAAGACAAGTTTGTAGAGAAGACTTGCCTGAAAAGTAATACACTACTTTCCAGTATGTTTGCGCATAATGTGAACAGATGAAGTGACTGTATCTGCCAGTTAACAATAATTAAATGTAAATGAATAGCGATAGTCAGAAAAGTATATAGGACATGAGTCAGTGTGTATGTCTCAGCAGGTATCAGGCCTGTCCTGTGAACTCTGGGCTTATTTCTATTACAGTAGAGTTAGACATATGTACTCCTCACCTACTGCACGTGTCAGATGTGAAAACAGTAATAGACCCACAAACTTGGCCGTACTGCTTCTAAATTCCAGGTGGCTTCCTCAGTCCTACATATTGGGAAACACAAGGGCTGGGCAATAAAGATGTTAGAATAATTTGTTACAGTGGTATATATTGTGGGGGCTTTTCACACCTTTTGCTGAATTATGGCTCTGCTGATTGCCTTAGTTACTGGACAAGGCTTATCTTGTTAGATGCCCTTAGCAATATTTCTTGCTAAATATCTAATGTACGTGACAGCATACTGCAAACTTTAATAATAAAGTACCTGATCCATTTGCTAGCTAATAAATGTTGCTTTTGTGTATCTGCTTTCTTAATTAAAATGAGTATTGTAAAAACAAGATTTTGATTTTTGGAAAGATTATGCTTGACAAAATGTAGTTTGTCTTTACAGGATTATGTTGGTGAAACTCCTATTCATAAAGCAGCACGGTCTGGTAGTATGGATTCCATAAGTGCCCTTGTGGCTCATGGTGCGCAAATAGAGTAAGTGAGGTATTTTTTCTTGTTGTTGATTGTTGCGTGTTTAGCTAACTAACTTAGACCAGTAAACATATATACTAATGTCAGATGGAAAAGTCAAAATAGCCAACACCTGATTAAAAGACAACTAGACATGTTCAACTGTAATGAAGACCAAGATGGTTTGCATGTCTAGTGAATAAAGTTTATTTTGCATAAGTTATACCAGTGTGCTATATTAGTATTGCATTTATATCTGATATCTTAAAATATTTATCATGCTTCTGTCAGATGTCCCCAAATTGTACACCTCATGTAGCATGTAGTTACTTTTTTATGACAAATTTACACCTTGCACTGGTGAATAAATATAGAAAACAATGCAAATGCAACTTTATCTGCAAAATAGCGTCTCGCACACTCTTTGCAGTTAGTTTAATACTGTTTGTTAGTGTATTGTGTATTTGCCCTGTTAACTTTTTTCTTTGAAGGTTTATGTACTGCAAAAACATTCAGAAAATCTCACAAACTTTTGAAACTTACAGCATGGACAAAATGGATGCAGTTTTCACCTAGAAATGTTGAGTATAAGCTCTATGGCTTATAATAATGTAAATATTTTAGCAATTTGTTTTAACTAGAACTAGTCTTATTATCTTAAATGATTTATCTTAATACTAGTTACTGTATTTTAATCTGGACTATGAAACTTAAGTTGTAAGTGAAGTAAGAATCATGTAGTCAAATTCTTGTTTTACCCTTTGGTTTCCATCTTACTGTTTTTGTAATGCTGCCCTGATAAATCTATCATAAAATTTAACTCTTTTCAATAGTATCATAGAGTATTGAGGGCATATAGTATCTTTTAAGTTAATAGTAATGAACTGATTGCTTTATATAAAGAGATCGCTTTGAGAAAGGTGACACTAAAATAAATATGCAGCTGGCTCAAGTTATTGACAAGCTCATGGAATCAGTCTCAAATTTATGAATTCTGATTTTACATTCACTTTCAGATATCTTAGGATAAACTCGGATTTAAATTTACTGTGGAATTGAGCAAACCTTAATTATCATCATCAATTAGTATGTAATCTTGTGATTTTTACAAAGTAACCAATCAAAAGAGAAATTACGGAACTGCATAAACAGTGTGAAATGAGTGAGTTAAGTGTCTGACATAAAGAAGAGGATGTGTTACATCCAGAGGACTTTCAAAATGAGTAGCTGAGTAACAGAGGTTGGAGATGTGGCTGCAACTTTAACTTACTGAACTAAAATTTCACTTTTTAAGCATCCTATTTGCAAACCATAAGCAAAACATTTCTGTAAAACTTGGAGAGTAGTATCTGCCTTTAACCAAAACTATTTGCAGCAGAAGTAGCGTAGGTTTATGGCAGTTTTAGTGAGCAGGAAATAATTTGAATTCTCAGTGTTCTAACTTTGAATTCCATCTGTGTTTCAGTAAGGTAGACTTGTCACAAGTTCTGTAGGTAATTAAGTACCAGATCCTATCCAGGAAATGTTAAAATTAGGGATGCAAATGCAGTAGGCTGGTGGAGCAACCCACATTTAGTCAATTAGAGGATGAGGACTTGACCCTCTCGCCTGAGCAAGCTAGCCATTGACTAACTGGGATGAGGATTTTTTTCCTTAGAATCTAGTTTCCAGGCTTAATATGTTAAATTAGGCCAAATCTATGTATATGATTTTGATGCTAAGTAATTTGGGGTTCTTTGGGTTTGGAAATTGGCCCCATGCCTCTAATGATTATGTTGCTGAAAATATATGTGCTCTGAAACAGAATTCTGACTCCTTTAGTTTATGTCTTCAGTTAGAAGAAGAGGAGAGAGATTTTATCCATCTGTTTGAGTTCTGATTTGTATATATGTTAATCAAAATTATAATTGGCTATCTAGGACCAAGGCAAGAGTCTTATTAAATGTAGAACTAAGCAGTAACTAAAGCTGAAGTGCTGCTATGTACTGATGGTGAATATGGCCTTTTTTTGGTGGGGATTAGATCCTCCCCAATTTTTCTTTATTTCTTCATACAGTTATGGTACCAAAATCTAATTATGTGAATATACAGAGAATATCCCTTGTTGACTGCAAATAGCCAAATATACTGGTAATGCGTGTTATTTATAGTATGCATCAAGTATTGCACCATCCTTAGTTTTTTATAGAAAGTAAAACAGGGATGTTACAATTTCATTATTACACAAGCACTAGTAATCAGTAGTGTAATGCTGCAAGAAATGTATTTTTTATTAATGAGTGATTACTGAAATACTGCTTTTAAAATTAAGTTACTTGGATTAGTATAATTTTTGGTATCAGTTTTTACCATACTTCTACTTTATTCCCTCCTTTGGTTATATTGGAAGCCAAAGAACAATAGTCCAGTAAGGATAAAAGTAAGAATTTTAGTTTGAATAGAATTGCCTCACTTGCTGTTTCAGTTTACTTTATTTCAGGCTTGTTAGTATATTGCTTTTACAGAGTATGTTGCAGTCTCTAAATTTCATTAAGATGTTGCATTGTTTTCCTAATTGATGAGAGAGAATTTGGGTCTCTATTCCTGTGTAAATTTTTAATAATATTAAAAAATAATAATTGTACCCTAGTGAAAATATTTTGATTTTTTTGTGGTATTTACCTTCTCATTTTAGCTGAAGCATATTCTGTGCACAGTATGTCCTACAGCCATAAAAATGGTTGCTCCACTAACTATGGTATTCATGGACCCTTGAAGAGTGGGAAGCAGGTGGTCACA
>JASSUY010014090.1:0-11091 GCA_032466535.1 Forpus xanthops
AAAATCCAAAACACAGTGCTACACCAGCTACTGCTTAAAGAAAAATGACTGCTGCTGCTGAACCCATGACAGGCATAAGGAAGGAAACTGAGGCACAACGATTGAGATGTGCAAAGAGACGTGCAAGAAACTCTGCTGCTCTTTTCCCAGAAGCCATAGTCCTTCAGGTGAGACACCTATAACCTTTTTCCCCCTTTCAAAGCTGTCTATACAAGCTGCCCAAACCCACTGTATAAGCAATTCAGATACCTAACTTTTAACTTCTAGAGTCAATCAATGCTAGCTGGTGCCCTGCCAGGATACAGAGCTCAAAAAATGCACTTCCACTCCCATCTGCATCACATGAGCTTGGAGGGACCCAAGGATAATAATTTTCTCTGTTACATACTACACACTTACTTTCCTTTGGAAAGCAGTTTGGGAAACCTTGCGAAAGAGGGCTATATAAGAGCTAGAAATCATTATTATTATTATTATTATCACTATCATTATTAGCATTATTATTATTATTATTACTACTACTACTATAAGTCCCGCAGACAGAATCGATAGCACTGCACAATGCAGCACTGAGCAGACAAAAAGGTTTTCTACCACAAAATACCTTTAAAACAAGCCGAGTGATGAAATGCCTAGCCCAGAGCCATCACATTTTCCTTAACCATTGCATGACTGCACATAGCACAAAAAATATCAATTAGTTCCTACACCTGCATGAGGGGAGGAACTGCCAGTTCAGATCAACCCTTAGGTCTCCATAGTTACAGCATCTCATCTCCCACAGGAGGGTCCAGAGGAAGAGATAAGAAATCTCATAGCTGCTGAGAAGAGAGGAATCTAACTGCAAGGAAATTCTCTTTCTAACCTCTTGGTCTTGGAAGCTAAAGCTAAAACGATGAGACGTTGGTCCTCTTTCAGTGCAGACAGGTATCAGCTTGTGAATCTGACAGCCAAAGGAGATAGGGATGCTAAATGATTTGCCTAAAGCATTAGGGCCATGTGTACATTGAGGAAACTCCCCACAAGGTGACCACATCAGTGGAAAATCCATAATGCAGTTGTCTGCACTGGCTCAGGGCAGGACTTACACTGCTGCAAACCGCACTACGGTCTATTTTTAGCTTAAAAAAACATCATCTGTATGTGCAAACTCCCTTAGGGGCGGCACAAGTGTCAGCTCTCCATACCAACACCTTTCACTCAGAGCCACACCAGACCACAGTTCTGTGCTTGATCAGCCAGAATCTCAGTAAAATCCTGCTTTAATTGTGTAGCATCGTGATTCAGCTGAAGCTCACATTGTGATATATGCTATTGTAACAGTGATCTAATGCAAATCACTCCTATGGGGAGAGTGTTCCCTTTCTCACCGTGCCTGTAATTCACACTGCGCAGCGTTGCAGCAGCAAGCAACAGGCTGGGCTGTGTCATGGGGAAACCCCTTTGCTCTCGTCACAGATTTATGGCTGCCCATGAGAAGGAGACGTAGCTTTAGTTTTGGCTAGAAGACGCTTGCGAGGCTGTCTAAATAATTCATCTTTAAGAGCTCATGTTAGCCTTTCCAAGGACACACTCCAGCAAGAGCTGCCTCCTGCAGCTAACAGCCAGAAGTCCCCACAGCGCACAAAGCTGTATGGAAATTGTGCATTGAGGCTGAGGCAGCTCGTCATCCTGCACTGCAAACACCAGGCATTGTGAATAAACCCAAATGCCTGAGATAAACCGCTGTCTCATTTTGCTCCTGCTGTCTGCAGTACTGCTGCTGTTTTGCTATTTGCACAACAAACAAAGCCCTGATCGGTTCGATACGCTGGAATCGATATTGCCCTTTAGCAGGCTAGGGAGTTATGCACAGTAATGAAAGCTAAAAGAAGATAACTGGGGCTTCCCAGGAAAACATATTCTATCACCATTAGGACCCCACTGGTAAAGGGTTGTTAACAATATGATAATAATTTCTTCATTGAATCAACAAATGCAGCTCCAGCACATCTTTTGAGAAGACACTAGCCTGGATGGAAAGATTTCAAATGATCTCCCACACTCTTCCTGAACCCCAGGCACTTCCAGACAGACCGGCTGCATTGCACCCGTTTTACAAACTACTGAGTTCAGAGTCAAAGAAGTGACTTTCAAAGGCCACAATGAACACATAATGGCAGAAGAAAGATGTTCACCCTGTTGGTCCTATTTCTAACTGAGCATTCAAAAGCAGCCAGTAATTCTGCATTGCAGCCTCTACCCTCTTAAAAAAACACCCAGACATCTTCAGCATCTTTTAGTACTAACAGTATGGAGCTGGTTCATACAATCCTGGGCAGGGTCTTCAGCCATTTACATAGTGTGCTGCAAAGCCATTACCAGCAGATCCCAGAAAGAATAAATTTATTGGGCAGAAATACATATTCAGAGTGAAAAAAACTAAGTAAATATGCTGAATTCATTGATGAGGACATTGCCTTCTATTTGACTGAAACCTAGACCAGGTTCAAGGAGAACAAAGCCCCATCAGGAAACCCAGGGGATGGATTGTGAAACATCTCACTGCAGCTACATTTTCCTTCGTGGAGGTTTTGCCTGCCTTGTCCCAGGCAGTCCATTTTCATGCACACAGTGCCTGCACAGCTACATGGCAGGGAAACCCCCATCTGCTCCCCTTGGATTTACACTCAGCTGTGACAAACGACTTTAGCTTCAACTTTCTGCTAGGAGATGCATATAGAAAATGAGGTCAAAAAGTCTCACTTTAAATTATTCATCACAAAAAAAAAAAAAAATCACCCTGGCTTTTCTAAGCCTGTGCAGCCAAAGAGGAACCACCAGCTCCCTGGAGCCAGAAGAGCTGATCCTTTGCTCTGATGCCTGTAGCTTTGCTCTAAATGAGGGATGGTGAACACAGCACCACAGCAGGGGTGTGGGAGTGGAGAGATCTGGATTATTCTGTTCCAAACACCAACTGCCTCCATGTGACAGCCTGAGAGAGTCAGAAGCATTGATTTGGAGATCAGAAGGGACTGGATTGATGCTGGAAAATCTCTGCAGTGAAATCCCCAACACGTGATATAAGAGGTCAGGCTAATCAATCATCATGGGGGAATGCAGGAAAATCTCTGAAGGACTATTAGGATCATCAGCTGTGATTTCATGGTAGAATGCAGAAATGAACACACAATTTTTCTGGAATCCGTTCAGTTTTTTTTTGGTTCAGCAAAATGGGAAAGAGCTATTGTCAGTGAAAAGACTTGCTGACAGACAGCATTTGGATGCACCTCCTCAGTTAATCTGTCCTAGCAGTTAATCACTCACACTTTCAATACATAATAGACCTTTCCTTCAGTTGAAACTGTGTTGACATGACTTTGCCTGCCCCTGTGCACTAGGGCCTCACTCCCCACTTCTATTTTACTTTTATTGCAGCTTGGTACTTCCCCACTTACTGGTGGAGATGATACACCAGCTGTTGAAAAGCAGAAGAAAAGCTTCAAGCAGAAAAAAAATGCATAGAAAAACATTTAGGCAGTGATGGAAGCCAGGAAGTTTTAAGTTAGTCAGTATCACTGCCACACCTTTAGTGCAACATGACAAAAGGCATCCTCATAAAAGGATGTGCTATGCTGGAAAATATTGGGGCCATAAAATCAAGTCTGTGCAACCTACAACAGAGGTGCTGTTTGTGCTGTCATGTATTTATCTGGTTTGATGGCTATTTCTGAAGGCTCACCCTCCTTTCAGCTGTCTTCTTTGCAGAGAGATTGATTGACTCTCCCATTTTTCCTCAGGCTCCACATACTCTTTTACAAGCACCTTAAGTGACACAACAGCCCAATTTCAGTTTCTTTGTCCAAGCAAATGATATGTGTGCAGTTGGGTATTCAGCAACTCTAAATCCAGCAATGGCTTTGCTATAAGCTAAGAAGTTATTGATTTCCATTGGGAAATGGCAAAGGGTCATTCCAAAATACCAGCAACTGCCACAGTCCCATTAACTCCACAAACCCTCCACATCTCAGTGTCAGTCTCTTATAATTACACTACTGAGTGCCATTACTAATCTCATTTTAATGAATTTTAGTACATGTATTTGCTTTTGTTTCTGCCCATATCAATTTACCTTGAGCATTAAGGCAGATGAAGTGCTAAATCATTAAAGTTGTTTTTTTTTTTTAAACAGAAAGATTTAATTTTCTTGGGAACTACCTCTTCTTCACTTTTCGCCTGGGTCCACTCTTTGGAGACCCTGACCTAGCAGATACTAATTACAGGGATGTGCTTAATTTTAACATACGTGTAAGTTTTGAAGAGGTTTACTCATGCGGCTTAACCTGTTAAAACTGAAATACAGCAAAACACAAACTGGGTACTTTATAGAGCTGGCACTCAAACACTAATATCAACAAACATACAGACTACTTAGGGGTTACAGAGGGGTGTATCTGTCTTTTTAATTACTTCAAACTTACCAGTTCCTACAGAAGGCTGTTTTGTAAATGAGTTACACGATAAGGGAAGTAGAATGAGAATTCTTCCAAGCATAATGTCATTAGAAGAAAACAAATGTGAAATCTTGACTTTGCCCAACATTCAAAAATGGTCCGTTCATGGTGTGTATATTCATTTCTCAATCAGATAATAACTGCTATTAGTACAGCCCACAAAAGGGGCTGGACAGGCAAAAGCTGTGTCAGTTCTGCATTTAATGTCATCAGTTGTGATGGGAATGAAAGTTAGAAACAGCCCCATAACTTTTCAGACTTATACTTTGGGAACTGAAGTATCTTGGAGGGCAGGGATCATCCCCAGTGCCATTCATTTCAGTAGCAGCTGAAGAAATGTAATACTCTCTGCAAGGTACGACTTACTCTGTACATGAAGCTGGGCTCTTGCTTCAAATTTAGAGCAAAGGAAGGAGGGACATAAAATAATGCTATAATGATGGCCACTGAATAGCTTTTATTTACTCTCCTGGAACTACGTAAATACCAGTCTGCAGTCAGTTAAATGCACTGCCTGCTCAAACACTTTTGTAAGCATGAAATTACTTAGCTGTACCCATAACTTAATAGGCCAATTATTGATAAGAACACACTGTCTACACTAGGATTAAGAGCTAAACGTAGGTTTTCTTAAGAACACATCAAGAAATTAACAAGCTATGTGGTCATTATTAGTAATGTGAAGGCAAGGCTTAGAGGCATCAGTTCCAATCAGAAACAAGCATGGCAGGAGCTGTATAAATAGAGGATAGGGAACTAAACACCAGAACAGGCTGAGAATATAGAAAGAGGCAGAAAAATATGGGGGAGGGACAGCAGGTAGCAGAAGAAGCTGCAAGAAGACATGCAAGCATCATCCAAGCATTGTGAATTGTCTAATCATGGGTTTCTCTGGGCTGGGCTAAACAGAAAGAGTGTGGGCATTGCTGGGAAGGCAGAGGGGAGTCCAAAGGGTAGAGGGGCAATGCTGAGTTAGAAAGGACCACAAAGGAGGGAATGGGATTACTGGCAAATAGAAAGAGAATGGTTAGTTGAACCAGGAGCTGAGCTAAGGACCTACCAGCACATATAAACTTACGGGAGTACACACAGACATGCAGAGTCCAGAAGACCATGTTGGTGATTTCCCTCCAGCCCACAGACTGGATGTCCTGGGAGCCTGAGGAGGGTCTGCACAGATTCACTTCTGCAATGATCCCACAGGCTCTCACACACTCCCAGGTGCTTTGTTCCCATTGCCTTTTTTAAGCTCTCCAAGTGTCTGAGCCTGATAACACTTCTGCTTATTTAGCAGTTGCTTTTCCTCCCTCAGCTGTCACACTCCTTTTGTGCCCTCCCAGGGATGCTTTCCTCAGCTTTCCTTATGCCCTTTCTGTTCTGTTCAACGAGTCCCAAATCTTACAGTGCAACTTCTTTTCTCATCACAGAAAGGTGGGAAGTTCATCACAAGTTACACACATTGCCTTCTGCTCCTGGCAGCAGGAGAAAGCTTGAAATACAGGATAAGCTGAGTAATTGCTTGTGTCTGTGCTGCAAATCCCTTCCCATCACCAGCATCTCAACCCTCAAATGGACAACTGTTTGGAGGAAACATTAGGCACCTGCCTTAAATAACATGTGGAAGTGTAGGAGTGCTCGACGCTGAGCAGGTCACTCCGCCTCTTCAGCTTTGCCAGTGCTGCTCTGCAGGGCCAACCTGGACCTGGATTTGTTGCCTGTCCACACTTTGCACAAGCATCTTTTTGATCAGTTGGTATTCCTGGAGGATGAAATGTAAGTGCACCCTCCTCCACAGGGTCACAGTTTCCTGGCTGGGACACAAGCCTGGTGCTCAGCTCCCATTTCAGCAGAATTATCTGTCCCACCCATCTTTATAGCATTGTCCCCTGACAGATGTTAGTCAGCAATAGAACAGGACTGAATTGTTTTGCTGATCTATTTCCCTTTGTCTTAGCTGGGGCTGTATTGGTTTTTTTTTGGCACGGAAGTGCATGTAACTGTGAAGCACTAGCTCCAGGCAGTCTGAATTGTTTCTCCACTGTGATACAGGATTTTTGTTAGAATCTACTCCATGAGGGGCCATCATCTCCCTGGTCACCTCTTGGCTGATGTCATAGAATCATAGAATAGTTAATGTTGGAAAGGACCTTAACATCACCAAGTTCCAACCCCTCTGCCATGGGCAGGGACACCTCACATTAGACCATGTCACCCAAGGTTCTGTCCAGCTTGGCCTTGAACACTGCCAGGGATGGACCATTCACAACTTCTTTGGGCAACCTGTGCCAGGGCCTCACCACCTCACAGTAAAAAACTTCTTCCTTATATCTAACCTTAACTTCCTCTGTTTAAGTTTAATCCCATCACCCCTTGCCCTATCACAGTATGGTCTGAGTTGAACTTTCAGGGAACCCAAGGACGCATGACTGATTGACATTTTAAGGGTGTCCTAACATACGAGGTGTGGACATATATGGGCACATAATTATGCATGCTGATCACCATGCATTGTATGCAGCTATTTAACTTATTCATTTGCATATCCATTAATCCACATTATGTATGAAGAAGTGATACTTGCAGAGACAAATTAAGCATGCAACACAATGGCTAAATTGTTTAAAGAGCATGAATCTTTATGATTCAGTTCCCTGTGTGCAAGACAGGGCTGTTAATAATTAGTTTCCTACCTCCAAAAGAGCATGCGTGGTAATTAGTTAATAGTTGCAAAGCACTTTGAAGTTGCAAAACAGCATAAGAAAGCTATCCATTATTCTGTCTAGTAAATGTACTTGTAAACGAAATGATTTGCCTATTTAAGATCATTTCCTTCTCAAAATCCCCTAGAATCCCTCATCCATAATATTAATTAACATCCAATATATAAAAAAAAAACCTCTGTTTAAATATGCATGTGGGGTTACAGGAGCAAAACCACTTCTCCACACCCACTGTGCCAAGGATAAAATAAAGTGGCACATTCAAGTACAACTGAAAACACAGTTGTATGAGTCAGGTACAACAGACAAGGCAAAGAAAGAGGTGTACAAGAGAAGAGATACTCCAGGCTTACATTGTATTAATACGGACTGAGAGACCCAGGTTTAACTAGCAGCTCTGTAATGGATTTCTGTATGACCTTTGACATCTCATGACTTATAGGTTAGAATGTATCAGCCAACTCACTAAGTTGCAGCCCCCAAAAACAGAGGGGTTGTATAAGTAAACCAGCTTGGGTGCCTTGTTTGACTGATGCTTTGACACCATAATCCAGCCCAACACCTCATGCACATGGTAAGATGCTCATGTGAGATGACGGGAAAAACAGATCTTCTTAAATATTGAAAGGGGATATGGAAGTAGCAGTAAGGCATTAATCTGTACAGACCTGTAGAGCCAGACAGGAAATGGAAAGAAAATGGCAATTAATATAGTTTACAAAACACAGGACTGACAATAAGGAAATGAAGGGAACAGTGAAATGACCAATAGAGCTAGAAGTAATTACAGCATATATTTCCATGTGAGTTACTGCTAGTGGCACATAGCAAAAGGGCTCTTAGGCAAGTAGAAAAAGTAGAAATTTTCAAAGGATAGATATTTTTGCCTGTATGTCAAACTGAGCAGGAATTTTATACCGAGGGTGGAACAGAAAGATTGCCATCTGTGAGGAAAAGGGGATGTGAGGTAGCATTTGCTAAAATTAAACCTTTTTAAAAACAACAGACATATATCTTGCACCAAGAGCCTTTAAGGGATGAGGAATTCTCAGTCAATTTCAACAGATCTTGGGAAACAAGGAAATTTAAAATGACTGCAGGACTACCAACATCAGTTGAATATGGAAAAGTATAAAAGGGATGAACTAGGGAATTACAAACAAACCAAGCTGATCTGGGTGAATAATATAATCACAGGGTCACAGAATGGTTAAGTTTGAGAAGAACCACTGGAGACCGTCTAGTCCAATCCCCCTGCTAAAGTAGGTTCACCTAAAGCCAGTCGTACAGGATTATATCCAGGTACATTCTGAATGCCTCCACAGAAGGAGACTCTACAACCTACCTGTGCAGCCTGTTCCAGTGCTAAGCCATGCTCAAAGTAAAGTTCTTCCTCATATTCTTCCTGTGCTTCTGTTTGTGCCCATTGCCCTTTACCCTGTCACTGGGTGCCACTTAAAGGGTCTGGCCCCATCCTCTTGACATCCGGATTTAAGGTATTTGCACAAATGTTCTCTGTTATCTCTTCTCCAGGCTAAATAGGCCCAGTTCTTAACCTTTCCTCATAAGAGAGCTTCTCCCATATTCTAATCACCTTTGTAGCCCTCCACTGGACCCTCTCTAGCAGCTCCTTTTCTTTCTTCTATTGAAAAGTGCAGAGCTGGACACCTCAGGTGTGGATCCACCAGGTCAGAGTAGAGTAAGAGGATAATCTCCCTCAACCTGCTGGCCATACTCTTCCTACACACCCCAGGACATCATTGGCCACGAGGGCACATTGCTGGCTCTTGGTTAACTACCATTCTTATCCACCACATCTCTACAGAGCTGTTTTCCAGCAGATCAACTCCTTACCTGTTCTGGTGCATGGGATTAACCCTCTTTAGATGCAGGACCCTACACTTGCCTTTGATGAGCACCATTAGGTTTCTCTCCACCCCTCTCTCTAACCTGTCCAGGTCTTGCTGAATTGCAGCACAGCCTTCTGATACACCAGCCACTCCTCACACTTCTTTATCACCAGCAAACCTGATGAGGGAACACTGTCCATTCACCCAGGTCACTGATCAACAAGTTGAATAAGTCTGGACCCAGGGAACACTGCTAGCTACAGGCCTCAAACTGGACACTGAACTGCTGATCTGTGATCAAAGCTTTGCCATTCTGCCAATTCTCAATCCGCCTGACTGTCCACTCATCTAACCCACAAATTCTGAAGCTTACCTATGGGAATATTACATAAAACAGTGTCAAAAACCTTGCTGACATCAAGGTAGACAACAGCCACTGCTCTCCCCTCATCTATCCAGCTAGCGATTCCATCATAGAAGGATATCAGACTGATCAAGCAGGATGTCTCCTGGGTGTATCCATACTGACTACTCCTGCAGTTTTCCTCCACACACTTAGAGATGACATGAAGGATGGGCTGCTCCATCATTTTTCTGCGGTAGGAGGTGAAACTGGCTGGCCTGTAGTTTCATGGGTTCTTCTTGCTGAATTCTAGACTGTATCAAGAAAAACCTTGAAGCAATAATGCAATGAAACCCTTCCATATTATGCCTTAGCAGGTGGGTTTTCAAGCTATTCTTTTTTTTTTTTTAATTAAAGAGCAATTGATCAATTAATCATTGTGTTTGTATTTAAAAGCATGCAACTTAGTACCACACAAAGTTTTGACTTCAAAAACTCACAGTAGCATACAATAAATGGGTTGCAATTGGCCTAGCGACAGATCTCAAAAGATAGATGTTAATGAGAGATATTTTTTTAGAAGAGGTTCCCAAGAACTGTCCTTGCTTTTGTTTTTAACACTATGATCACTAACAGACTGCCTTTACCGGTAAAGTCTGCAATGATACACAGATCAGTAGGTGGAAAGCGGTAGGACAAGTCACTATTACAAAATACATCAACTACCACAGCTGCAAAACCAACCATGAACCCAGATACGGTGATTCAGATGAAAATTTGTCATGGATTATGGTCACAATGTGAACTCTTGCTGCAGTGATAAAAAGGAGCAGGGGATGTGTGATTTATAAGAAGAGGAATATCAAACAAAAGTGAGTATATGTATATATAATCATAGAATCATAGATTAGTTTTGGGTTGAAAAGGACCTTAAGATGATCCAGTTCCAAGCTCCCCTGCCATGGGCAGGGACACCTCCCACTAAACCATGCCACTCAAGGATATCTCCTACCTGGCCTTTAACACTTCCAGAGATGGAGCATTCACAACTTCCTTTCAGCTTCACCACCCTCACAGTAAAGAATTTCCTTATATGCAGCCTGAACTCCCCCTGTTTAAGTCTGAACCCATCACCCCTTGTCTTGTCACTACAGCCCATGATGAAGAACTGACTGGAAGGCTGCATGCAAAAAGTTGTGCTCAATGGCTCAATGTCCAGCTGGAGACCGGTAACGAGTGATGTCCCTCAGGAATCAGTGTTGGGATCGGTCTCATTCAACATCTTTATCGGTGACATGGAGAGTGGGACTGAGTGCGCCCTCAGCAAGTTTGCTGATTTTGTGTGATTCTGTTGATATGCTGGAGGGAATGAATGCCATCCAGAGGGTCCTTGACGCATTTGTGTGGTGGGCTGATGCCAACTGGATGAAGTTTAACTATGCCAAGTGCAAAGTCCTACAGCTACAGGTTGAGCAGAGAAGAGATTCAGAGGAGCCCTGAGAAGGACTTGGGAGTCTTGGTCGATGAGAAAATTAATATGAGTCAGCTTCAGTGTGCACTTTTGCAGCCCAGAAAACCAACTGTATCCTGGGCTGCATCAAAAGGAGTGTGACCAGCAGATCAAGGGAGGTGATCCTGCCCCTCTGCTCTGCTCTTGTGAGACCTCACTTGGAGTATTGTGTGCA
>JASSUY010014091.1:0-20381 GCA_032466535.1 Forpus xanthops
TCTCCTCTGGACTTGTTCCAACAGTTCCATGTCCTTTTTATGTTGAGGACACCAGAGCTGCACACAGTATTCCAAGTAAGGTCTCACAAGAGCAGAGTAGAGGGGCAGGACACATTTCTATGCTCTTCCCTTTGGCAGAGGTAGCAATTTGGGAATGAGGGATCTGTGTTTGAGTACCTTGTCTTGTAAGACTATTGGAGTGGTGGCTGAGGTGGCAGTTTAGGATTAGAACTTGTTTCAGCTGATAGAGAATCATAGAACTAGGTTGGAAAAGACCTCTAAGACCATCAAGTCCAATCTTTACCTCAGGACTGCCAAGTTCACCACTAAACCAGGCCCTCATTTACATGATTTTTGAACACTTCCATGGATGGTGATTCTATCACTTGCCTGTGAGGGAAGCTTGTTCCAGGGAAGTGGTGGAATCACTATCCTTGGAAGTGTTAGATTGTGGTTTGAGGAAAGCTCATCTATGTGTCACAGATGGACCTGGCTCCCCATTTAAGGAATGGGGAGTTCAATATGTCCCTAACCTGTCACTTTTTCTTCAGGCACCCAAGCAAAGCTTGGCATACTTAGCTACACATCTTACAAGCTCCTTCTGATGTAGCACATAGCTAGGCTTTGATCCAAAGCAAAAAAAAAGGGTCAACATTCAAGCACAAAACTTTGTCCTTGTCATATGTGATGCTGTAATAATGCTGAGTTTTTGAGAAGACTTCCCCAAATAACATATACACCAGCCTTTTCTGCTTTTCCACTTCCTGGTACTTAACACATTTTACATGCATTACCTCATGGAGTTGTTTTAAAACAATAATAAATGTGGTATGTCTCCTGTCTGGTCTCAGATTTTCTACTTTTTCTTTATCGAGGTTTCTTTATATGTTTTAAAGTTGCTGAAAGACACTGCAGTCCCCTTAATAAAATATTGCTATGAAAAAGTCATAAACCAGTAGGATTGAATGCGATGATAAGGACAGTAATGGTTTAGTAATAGCCATAAAACAGTAGTAAGCAAATGTGAAAGTACAAGTAGCGGTTGTAAGAACTGTATTGTATTTCCCACAAGGATGTATTCAGTCTATGCGTGGTCTTAAGCTGTTAAACACACTAGGCCACAACTTCAGTTGCTCTTAATTGGGCAGACAACTAGTGCTCACTGACTGCTGTTTGACACTGGTTTGAAGCTAAGATAGATACTCTGGAGGAGCAGATCAGCCCAAATCTGCCATTCTTAGTATCTGCTACAGCTGGGTCCAGGATTCACATCTGTGAGTTGTTCTCCCCCAAGAATATTTGCTCTCCACAGGGTATGTGCAGCCCTGGTGCAACCAGTCCTTGGTTCTGAGTATGAGAATGAGTGTATATACCTAACATTACACTGTCAGATGAGAAGATGAGAGAAATTGCTTTCCATTGCCAGCTGAGGTATTAGTGTTGAACCTCATCAACTCCTTGATGCAAATCACAGCACTAGATAGTGTTTCCTTTCTGTTAAACCCAATGTCCAAAGAATTTAAAGTGCTTTATACAGTGATACCTGGTTGTACCAGCTCCATATATCCTTAGCATGTACATGTCCTGTGTATGAATAAGCAAGATTTTACATGAATCACAGGCAAATACAGGGACTAGAGTCCAAGATGTCGAAAAGTTGGTCCCCATAAAACCCCATACTCCCCTGTAAGCATGCAGCATTTGAGTTTAGGTATCACAGCCTTCAAACTTTGCCTTTCATCAGGCACAGTTCTTTTTAAGTTCTGCCAGCCTTGGTGCAGGAGCTGCAGCTCAACTGTGCTGTTTCTGATTTTAGCATATAATACTCTTCTCTGTTAGAAACTCTAAGCAGATTGCTGCATTGGCTGCAGCTGTCTGATGCTTGTCTTACACTTCTGTTCCTCTTTGTTGCAGATGCACTTCTGTACGCTATGACACAGACTTGCCAGCTACCAGTCTCATCATCACCTTCCACAATGAGGCACGCTCTACCCTGCTCCGCACAGTGAAGAGGTGAGTTCAGCAAGGGTGCTGGGCACAAATGATGGTGCCTGGAAAGACACTGGTGGAGGGCTAGGCATTTTGCAGCAGTTAGCCAAGCAGAGTGGCTGCAGTTCCCCAAGTGCATGTGATCTGCCTTAGAGTTGGCCTACTAGGACAGGTCAGGGGCTTGGATTGGCATTATGGGTGTACCTTCAAAGACAGGATATCTGCAGTTAGCTACTGTATAGCCTCTATGGGAGGAATCGTTGGTAGCAGAAAAGGAGTTGCTGGGCCTGCATCCACAGGTTTGGATGGGTAGGGCTTGGTTTGGAAGAGTGAGGGGGAACCAAAGTGGACACAGTGTGTTGCTAGATGTAGCTGGGGAACGGGTCTTGGGAGGGACTGTGTTCCATAAACAGGAATAAACTGCCTGCTCCCTGATAGGGCACATATTACAGGAACTGGGAGTGCTCACTGAGGGCAGCTGCACAGCTCACCAGTCTTTCAGGCAGAAGGTGATGAATTTCAAGTCTCATGGAGACTGAGCTCTTGTTGTCTGAGCAATTGCTGCTAAAGAGTTGCTGCACCTCCTGGCCCACCAGATGCTTCCTGGGCTTTGCATGCAGGCTTTGCTGAGCCTGCAAGACACTTGCTATCTTGTACCAATGTCTTCTCATATCTGAGTACCAGCTGTGGGCAAATCTAACCAAGTAAATAGGTGCAAGAGGGCCTGTCAGCATCCCCAAGTAGACAGAAGCATGCAGTTATCTGTACCACAAAGCAATGTCCCAGCTGCTCCTTCACTCTCCCCCACTTCCATCACTCCTGCAGAACCCATGGAGGTCCTTTTCATTTTAGTTTTTACACACAAAAATGGCATCTGCCCTCTCTGACTTTTCAAATCATTTCTCAAGGATGTCTGAAGCCTGCAAGCAAGTCCAGAACAGCCTGTGGAGGCTGAAAGAAGAGTGAATTGTCTGGGTAGAAGGTTGAGCTGATGGTATCACTAACAAATGCATTATTCATCATCACTACTTCTTCCCCTGACAGATCCTATGGGCTTAGAGAAATGTGCTTTGTGAATAAATAAGTGGATTTTCAAGTTGGCCTTATGGCTAGAAGGCTGGCTTTCTCTCTGCCAGGTTTGGTGCTGCTGTGCTTCCAGAGAGCTCTGTATATTGCATTAACACATTTTGCCTTTTTACACCTATCATTTCCTTTTCATTTGAACCGTAAAATGAGTTCTACAGAACCAATGTTCAGAAAATGAGCAGATTTGTTTGGAACCACAGTGCTGCTAGGGCAACGGGAGGAGATTTCTGCCAATGGCAGAAAAGGTCAGATAGTAAATGGTTAGGTGTTCAGAAACCATGGTAGTTAGGATCCTTAAGAAAATCTCAAGGCACCCAATCAAATAGTCAGATGCCATGATAGTTAGAGCAGCAGTAATGCATAAAGAGAGACTGATATCCAAATCCTATGGAGGTGAGGTGTACTAATGACCAGATGAGTGTCGCTGATGCATTAAGATATTGCTTGCTCAAAGCAAGGTCAACTACAGTAGGTTGCCTTTGCCTATGCCTGATCAGTTTTTAGTATCTGCAAGAATGGAGACTCTTCAATCTCTCTGAGCATTCTCTTCTCAAGGCTAAACAACCCCATTTCTTTCAGCCTCACCTGATACATCTGATACTCCAGATCCTTTTCTTAGTGGTTATTCACTGGACCTGCTTCAGCATGTCCCACTTTTTCTTGTCCTGGGAAGCCCTGAATGGACACAGCTCTCAAGATGTGTTACCAGTGTTTCAGATGTGGTCTTCTGCAACCCAGAGCCCCCAAAACAGACCTTGAAAAATGGATGACCTCTCTTTTCAAATTTGTCTCTGCAGTCTTGCTGCCACCGGAGGAGTGCTGTTAGGAGGAACTGGCTGCACTCTGCTGTGAATGGTGGGATGGATGGCATTTCCTCCCAGACTTCTGGTTACAGCTGGAATCTTCTTTACCAGATAGTTTATAGACAGTGCATGTGATTGATTCACTCCTTGCTTACATCAAATGTCAGAAGTATCTATGATTTATCCCTGTCTGCCAAGGGATCCCAAAGGCTGAATTCTTCTTGGGCACTAGAGTATTTCCAGTGTCACAGAACCAAGCCTCAGCTAGCAGTCTTGTCTTTGAGGCACAGGAGGTTTGACAACCATGCACAGAGGTGAAGGCTCAGGTCATGGCTGCAGTGATAGAAGAGGCATAAAGCTAAGTCTCCCTTGTATGTTAACACCGATGATACAGAGGGAGCTGAAGATTTCGCAGTGCTCTCCAAGACCTCTTCTGTAACCTGAGAGTCCTGTCTTTCAGCAAAACACATTTGAATGCCAGGCTGAGTTACTGCTGTGTATGTAATTATTGCTCAATTCACATACACAGACAATGCGCCAAATACTGTGTAATTAGTTTGCAGCACTTTGGGATAAGTCAGCTATCAAAGGGACTGTTCTGTTCTATTTGGTTTTATGACCTGGCTGTGTGTCTGCAGAGAACCACAGTTATATTAAGCAGCAGGAGGCATAAAATCACACTGCCTTCTTACCTGCTGACTAGTCAGGCTTGTAGCTAGTCATTATTTCTATATCCATAAGAGGTTTCTTAAGCCAGGTAGAGCACAATTATTTAGATAATTATAGTTAAACATTTGAGATGCACCTGGTGAAAGTTAAATGTGATTCCACTGTTGTTACGGGCCTCTTCCCAAGTTTGGTTATCCTAATTACGCTAAGGGAATGCTGTAAGAAGGGGGGTGTGTGTGGAAGATGGCAACTGATGGAAATGAGCAGCACTAAGAGCACAATATTTTATGGCTGAAAACCTTTAAGAGGCCCAGTTTTTAGAGGTGAGTAGAATATGTACTACCAGTTGAAGTTTTTATATCTGAGATCTTTGCAACCTTGGCTGTTGAGTGCCTAAATTTGAGCATTCAGACATCATCTGTAAAATGTTGGGAATGTCTTGGAAGAAATACATGAAAAGGGTACTGGGATTGAACTGATGTAAAATTAAAACTCGAAGAGCCTATATGTGCTCCCCTGAGTCAAATACTGTCTTACTGTGTTATTCTGACAGCTCTTCAAGGTAACTCAGCTAAGTGGCAATGCTGATATTGGAAAGTGAGGGGTGAGCCTCCTGCATTACTGTTACTTTCAGTGTGATCTAAACATAGCAGCTCTAGGGGCAGACCCTTATCTACAGACCTTTCTTGCTAACCCCCACCTGAATGTATGCACACAAAGGCTCACGTAAGCACCTCTGGCAGCTCAGCATCTGCCAAACTCTCCCTTCTGCCCCTGGGAACAATGCTGCTAGGTGGAAGCAATAGGAGTGATGTGCTGTTGTTGCCACTTAAGAATTGGAAGAGATGTTTGTGTATGAGGGAGAAGGCAGTGGGTCATAGAGGAAACAAAAAAATATACAAAATAGAATAGTGACTCTGTGGAGAAATAACTTCTTCCAGCACCCTGTCGCTTGTCCCTCCTGGTCTTCAGAGGCAGCAGGTGCTGTGTGCCTGCCTGCTGCTGTGGGCTCCTGCCATCTTCCTCCTCTGGCCTAGGCAAAGGCATCAGGACCTGCAGCCCAGCCTGAAAGCTGCCAGAAGGACCAGGCCAGCACACAATAGGCCATGCTGGCCCAGATCCTACAGCTCCATGCAGGGAGTCTTTCAGACTATTCATTTATTTTCAGTGTAGTGGGAGGCAACTGAGTAAATATATCCAGCAAGAGAATAAGAGCGTGAGTAGGGAAAAAACAAAAGGGAATGGGCCATCCACCAGAAACTGTGAATATGCCAGTTCAAATGGCTCGTTGCTGGCATCTTTGTCCTGCAGGAGATACGTGTCAGTCAGGAGCTGCTTGTCTGCATATCTTTTCTTCGGCAGGACATATCTGTCACTCTTAAACCAGTTATTTGCTTGGCATCCTGCTCTCCTTCAGAAATAACTGTCACTCAAAAAGCATTTTGTGTGATTGATGTCTGTGTCTGATTAGTTATTAAGCAATACAATCACTTCTGCTGCAGGGACTATTGTTGCAGAAGGGAAAATCAACTGCTTTGTTGTAGGTCCCTTTCTTTCTCTTTATTTTTGATTTCAGTAAATATTGCAGCGACTGTTTGGTCTTGGCGCAAATGTGAAGGTGAATAATTAGGCTTTAGGTCAACGGACTTGAACAGCTGTCAGTGCCTATGTAGACAGCCTGTACAAATTCTGATTGAAAGGATGCTCTAGTAAGGCTAGAACATTTGGTATAGCCACTCTTTTACAATCACAATTTAAATAATGGCAAAATAGGAGATTATTTTAGAGCAAAGAAAAAAAGATGCTTCTCTGCTAAAATTGGAATAAAGGTGGTTATCTGTGAGATGATGAGGAATGGACGTATCAACAAAGGAAAGAAACTCATTGGCAATACTGACTCAGTGTCATGCAACAGCTTAAGGACATTGATACTGTGAGAAAAAGCAAAGGAGGTAGGGAATCCATGAGATGAAGGGAGAACAATCTGTGTTTCTGCTGTAAAAGGCAATTGTCATTTGGACTTTGGAATTCTACTACCATTCTGTGCCTAATAGTAATAGATTGTCATGCCAGTCTCTGCATCTCACTGAAGTGAAATACTAGGATTGCTATGTTCCTTGTTAAAAAGACAAGCAAGACTAAGTGCAAGGAAGATTAAGTACCTTTCCCAAGGATCCACAGGAAATTATTGCAGGGCTTAGAGAACAACTGGGCATTGAGCAATTAGCTGTGATCTCCTTGAGGAGTATTTACTCTCTACTGGGGACTTGGTGACAGTTGAGGAAGAGAGAATGAAGTGTTTGCCTTCTTTTCTTCCTTGGTTATGTTGGGTTGGAAGACCTGAAACTTGTGGGGAGAATGTGAGCACTGCCAATAGTCAAGCTAGTGGGAGAAGGTGTAAAATACTGTTTTACAGCTGTTATACTGCAGGATGCAGCCTGTCTGGATTGGTTATGTTTTGCATTGAGCTTACATGGACAAGAATTTCAGTGCAGGCCTACTTTGTCTGTAAAATATGTAGATGACGGCTATGCTGGGAGAAGCTGCAGTTATACCTGCAAAGAGGAACAGAACCCCACCATGCTGGAAGAACCAGAAAGGTATGAGCCAAGAGAAGCAAATGAGGTTCAGCTTTGAAAAATGCTCAGTCATCTGTGGACATAGAAGCCCAAAATACAAATGCTCTCAGAGATGTATGAAGCAGCAGAAATCTGGAATAGAGTTGGATGTGATACTGAGCAGTTAGGATTTCACTGTATGAGACAGCAGAAAACTCATCCAAACTGAAGAAACTTTGGCTCTGTACGCAAAGCCATCAATGATGCTTCTTAGCAAGATGATAATTTCTCTACAGCTCCATTCCTGGGAGTATGGGATTACTCTTTTGTCTGTTTCCTGTGGAAAACAAAAAATGAAAAAAGACAACAATTTTTCTCCAGAATTGCTCAAAATCAGAAGAGCAGGTGCCACTGAGATGAGGTGGGATGCTAGAACTAGGAGGACAATGTTTACCTCTGTTTTTCATATTAAAGCTTGAATTGCTATTGCCTTGGGGTGCCTAAGTGTTACTAAGCAGTCCTGTTGGAGGCAATGAGGACTTGCCTGTGCATAGAGGCATTGGAGGAGGCTTGAATGGAAATATGCTATGTGACTGTAGTAAAGCCAGGGGACAGACTTGAAGAAGGTAATGGAAAATCAGTTCAAGCATTTTACAGGAATGAGAGGTACAAAAAGATCAGAATTAAACCGCTCTGACTCCAGGGTACCAGAGCATATTAAATTCTGAGGATGTGACCAGCTTTGCACAGAGCCTGGCAGGTGGGAGATGTATCAGTCCTACATTGTCAATATGGCAGCTCACAAAGATTGTCTTTTTCCTCCCTGGATCCTGCAGCGTCCTGAACCGCACCCCTCCCAGCCTCATCCAGGAGATCATTTTGGTAGATGACTTCAGCTCAGATCGTAAGTATGGACCTATTTCCCTTGCACTTATTGCTTACCTTCTGTTTTTTGTCTTCTTGTTTGCTGTGTTCAGTCCCCCTCCTACACAGAGATTCCCTCTTGTCTGTATGCAAAAGAAAAAGAACCGGAAGGTTTTCTGTGTTTAGTTTACATCCATGCATGGCAGAGGCCAGAGCTTCTTCACCTTTTTTTCTTTCCATTGGGTCTTTCCTTTCTGTCAGCTTGGTGGTTTTTTTTTTTGCCAGAGATCTCTGTGTAGTTTCAGTATGCATCATTCTGTGAGCTGTTTAGTGCAGATATGTATATAGCAATGGTGCACATGAGCAGAGCGGGTAATTACAAACCAAGAGGGAGCAAGAAGATGCAATGGAGCCTACAGAAAATATCTGCCTGTGGTTCTGCAGGCAAACTGGGGTGAGACTGAATGCCTCTGAGATACCAGGTGTCCCTGTGGGAGGCCATGGAAGGGTTAATGCTTTTGACAGCACCATACCTTGGTACATAGCTTTGCACAGGTAACCGTACCACAGGTACCATAGCTTGGCACACGGATGGAGTGTCATCTGCATGAGTCCCACCAGACCTGCAGACTGGAGGCTATGGACTCTTTCCATCTGTACAGTTGCTCTTGCTCCTGGCTGTTGTGTAGTAGTGGTGAGGTGGTGGGGACAGAAGACTTATTGCTTCTATCATGATATGCACTAGATTCAAGGACAATCTAGTTGTGTGCCACTTATAATAATTGATAATTACTCCTTCAGAACACTTTACAGATAGCTGAGAATGCCCACCTTGACCTGCTGAGGTAAGGAAGTACTGCTCTTACTAAATGCTTATGTAGCTTTGGCAAATTAAAAAATAAATAAAATCTAAATTGGATGCTGACATTAGGGATTTAAATTTCTGAGGGCCTGGAAGTGTGATTTGGATAACGGCTGAGCTGTGCCCAGCTGTTGGAGTTGGGTGTTCCTGAGCACTTCCAACAAATAACCATAAGCATTCCACATTCAGCACCTAAAAACTCAGTTCTCAATGGCCAGAGGCTCCAGATCAACACTGATGAATTTTTGGTACCAGAAACTCTGATTTAGTCTCATAGGAAAATAGAAAGATTTTCAAAAAGTTCCATCCCATGACAACTCTCATTTTTTCACTGGCAGCTGGATATTTGTGGATGCAGCTACTCCTCTGAGGTACCTGCATGGAGGCACTTTAGAACATATTTGAGGTCTGACACTTTGCTTTAATATCCATCTCAGTCTCTCCAAAGATACAGAGAGTCTCTCAGCTCTGGCAAGTAGTTACAGTTAGAATGATGTGCTCCATTAGAGTCATTCACCAGTTAGAGGTGAATGACTTAATATGTATTCTCATACCTGAAGTTGTGACTTGGCCAAGATGAGTGTTGCCTTCCCTTGTAGCAGATATCTAGCAAAATCTTCATGCTCTGTAATTAAGAGTACCTTCCACTTCACTTGGATGATGCAGCAGCTGCCAAGGTGCCCATAGAGAATGGTATTTCAGATTGCACACATCCTTGAGAATGGAAATACTTGTGCAGGAACATGCCAAGAGATGCAACTTGGGTAATAGCCTTTGCATTCTCCCCAGAGCACTTAGTCTGCAGGAGAATGACAGTGGGAAAGGAGGGTAGAGAGATATGAAAGGAACATGGAATAAATATGGAAGCTGTGGTGAGCTTGGTGGAGCAGGGAAAAAAAGAAAGAAGTTGTTATTCCTATGACCTCTGCTACGGCAAGGAGAGAGGATATTAGAGAACAAAAGACTCAGTGCTCATTGGTAAGCTGGGCCAGAGCCAGAAGCTGTTCCTTCCCATCATCTTTCCTGGGCAATGTAAATGTGGGATGCTGCAAGCTGCCAGCACAGTCCTCAGTTAGGCATCCATGTGTTAAAGTAATGGTGTCTCCAAGGAAGTGGGTCACATCCCTGTGGTCTTCATCAAATAAATTCGAGCAGAAACTGCCCCCAGAATAAATGGTGAGAAATGCCCCGATGAGCTGCTGAAGGCAGAGAGCGGATGAGATAACTTGATATGACAGGACATTCTTTTACTTAGCACTTTGGTGATTTGCAGCCCTGGCTCCCTGCAATCCCTCCACTTTATCAGTGCTTGGTGCCACATTGGCAGCACATGTCCCACTGCTCTTGTGAAATGCTGAGTGCGGGAGGGCAAAGGCCTGGCTGCTCACAGTATCATGAAACACAGGCTCAGCTGTCTGAGGAGGGCAGCAAGCAAGCAGTGCTCTTCTGTGTACTCTTTAGACAATAGGATTAAGGCCATCAGGCTGATTAATGTGATGCTAAGTGAAAGCAGAATTTCCCCTCCTGTGGAGAAGCAGGAGAACAGTTAATTTGAGCTCTCTGTTGAAGCCAAATAATTCATGCATGTGTGCCAAATGTGGTTTTTTTTTGCCTTTCCTAAGCTGAGGACTGCCAGCTCCTTACCAAGATCCCAAAGGTCAAGTGTCTACGAAACACCCGGCGAGAAGGTGAGTGTGGAAAGCTTTGTAGGTACAAAGTTTTTGCAGGTTTTCCCACATGGCCCTGTTTGCTTTCCAGCTGCTTACATGTTGTTTCTTACAGTTACAGCTTGTTTTTTCAGTATAAGGATTTGTTATCCTAGTTTGGAGGCTCTGGGGGGAGAACCTGGCTTATCAGCTCTCAGGCTTCAGTTCTGTCATTTCATACTTCAAGTAATAAGAAGTGGTGTCCAGAGGCCGTGGCTAGAACGACAACCACATTTTCAGATCTTTGTAAATTTAGATGCAGATATAAATCCTGTCCTTTCAAACGTAGAGTTTAACAAGCCACGTAGGAGATGTGGGAAAAGGAAAAACAATCATATATGTATTATAAAGAGATACAGTTATGTGAAGTTATTTCTCCTGTATCGCCTATGTGCGTAAATGATAACTGACTTTCTGAGCTGCTCTTTAGTTTGACTCAAATGTGCTGACTTATGTCTAAAATTGTTGGTACACAGCAGGCCTGGAGCAAGGATATGGAAGGGGAGACAGGAATCGCTGTTTAGTTCACAAAGAACATCTCAGGTAGTAGGGTGGTATGTAAGAAAGTAAGGAGACATCTGAGAGCCAAGTTGACTTCTCTGACCACAGGGCAGAATAAAGGACAAATGGGAATAAAGCAGATAAGCAGCAAGAAAGACAACAGAGTAGAGCTTGGTCCTACAGTAGTGGTGAGAGAAACTGTAGGGTGCTATAATGGGGAGACACTGAGCAGGCAGCAACAAGGTACCTGTCGGGAGGACTGAAAGAGGGTTATCATCACAGCAGGAACCAGATGGAAGCTCAGTGGCACAGACAGAAATGACAGGCAGTCTTTCTAAGTGTGCTGCTCTTGATGGCTGTACACAATATTTTCTCAGAAGGATGCTCAGCTGTTTCCCTTCCTAACCTTCCTGCTCCTCTGTGTCCTTTCCTTACTGTAGGGCTGATTCGTTCTCGTGTGCGAGGAGCTGAAGTGGCTACTGCTGACATCCTCACCTTCTTAGACAGTCACTGTGAAGTCAACAGTGAGTGGCTACAGCCAATGCTTCAAAGAGTAAAAGAGGTGAGCACCATGTCCCTTCCTGGGATGGATGGAGCTGGCCTGCCTTGTGCTGGTGGATCCTCTGTCCTCATATGCCACCAGCTTGCCCAGATACTCCTCAGGCTGTTACAGAGTAAGATACAGCCTGAGCTAGATGGGCAAGAGATCCCAGGTGAGCTTCTATATTCCTCTGCCAGTGTGGCAAGGCAGGAGGTGCTGAGTGATAGGATGCAATGGTGAATGCTTGAACCACTGCTGTGCACCAGCAGGAGACATGAGGTACTGTGCTTCCCAGTCCTGTTAACTTGTCATAGGATAGCCACTTTGGCAGCACACACTGTGCAACTTTTCCATGGTTGCCATCTCCCCTCTTGCTGCTGGACCTTTCCCTCTGCCTTGTCACTGCCAAAATCTTTTTTCCATTAATGCTTCCACTGAGCTGCCAACACATCCCACCTGCATGTAAGCAGCTTCCTAGAACAGAGGATCTGCCTGTGAGTGCAAGAATGTCCCTTTGCTGATTCACTTGGCAAAGGATTGATGTGAGGCTGGAAGACTGAAAAGGAGACAGGAATACTGGCAGTTGTCACCCTGACTGCACTGAGGGCTGGAGGGGCAGGCATACAGTTCTGCAAACTGTAGTTGATGGGAGAAGTCACAGCCATGCTTGCAAGTGGCTGGGATTTATCTCCTCCTCTGAAAGGAAGATGCCATGGATTAATGTGCCCCAGAAGAAGGGGTGAAGGCTTTAGTGCCTTGTATTCATGTCTGGTTGGTGTAATATGAAGGAGTGGAAGAAGGTGAAACTTCAAGATTGACGACTTAAAAGCTTCTGCTTTTTAATCCTACTCAATAAATCCTCCATGTCAGAAGCCCATTAATGTTTACTTTACTACTGCTCTTTAAGTTAAGCTGCAGAAAAAGCAGCATAGGCGTCCTTAAGCAGAAAGGACCTCTCTAGTTTCTTCAGGGAAGGATCTGAGATGCAAAAGCTTGGGTGCTAACTCCCGTACTATTTAATAAGTAGATTTCAAGACAGCCTATTTTTGACCTACTTCCTATATTTCTGCCATGCATCTTAATTCTTGCTCTACCCACTCCTTGAGTCAGCTGGTTGGATCAGTTGCTGGAGCACCAAGTGGGTGCTGGGGGGCTCAGGCTAGGCAGACATACTCCAGCTGTACAACCATCCCAGCATAAAGGGGAATAAGCTGTGACCTAGGATGTGCCATCCTGGCCAAATGTGCTACAGCAAGAGGAATGAAAGCAAAGCACAAAGTGAAGGTTTGATAGGAAAGGCACAGAGCTGGCAGCTGCCTGATAACAAGATGCTGTTTCTGACATTGCTAGCTCTCTGTTTCATCACATATATGAGTTATCACAAGACTGTCTTTAATGCCCTGTCTCATGATGTTGAAAAGTTATTATAATCTCAACTCATACTTACTAAAAGGATTACAAAGGAAAATTGTAAATTTCTATACCCTTAATGGCAATAAAGTATTCCCAATATCTTAATATTATAATGACTTTTTCAACGTGCACTGAGATTCTTATGTATGGGGTCTTGAATCATAGTACTTGTTGAGAAGATGCTTTATTAGGGGGTTAATAATTTCGAGGCTGATTATAATTTTATTATTATAATAATTTATTAACATTTATTCAGCATCACTTTTTTATTTTTTATTATTGATGGTAATTCAAGGATGACTGACTGGAAGGTATGCTGTCAATAGATAAAAAAGCAAACACAAATCCTCTGGGACAATTATTCATGCTCTGTGACTCGGGCAGAAATGAAGAGCTGTTTCTTAGCAGCAGTCCTGGCTGTAGATGTCCCAGGCTCCATTCCCCACATCCATGGCATGCAGCTGGCTAGTACCACTATGATTAGATGTCTTGGTCATGGATCCCTTGCTCAGCTACCAGAACTGTACTGGAGAAGCCAGACAAGGATTTACACGTGCAGCTTTGTGTTTTCTGGTCTCTTGCAGCTTTGCCAGACATTCAAGGAAAACCCCACTAAGTTATTTCCCTTTCTCTCTCTCCCTCAGGATTATACCAGGGTGGTGAGTCCGATCATTGATGTTATCAGCCTGGATAATTTTGCCTACCTGGCAGCATCAGCAGACCTGAGGGGAGGTGGGTACAATGAATGGCTTCTGTGAGTTTGGCCTGAGGGATGGTGCCTGAAAACTAATTGAAGTTCTCTTCAGCTTTCCAACAAAACAAAGTGATGGTCTTTCTTTATGGATTCTCTGTCCTCTTCTACCTGCAACTGCAACAGCCTTGCAGTTGTTCCTGTGGTCACCCACGCTGACTGGTACTTTTCTTTCTCTTCTATGGCTGAGGGTAGCTGCTATGCTACTTGCCTGGTAAAGGCTACTTGCTCTGTAGCTACCCTTAGCACCAGCATAATGTTAGTGACTGTGCTGTGCTCAACTATCCACCACAGGCCAAATATAAATAAATGATAATCTTGAAAGATGTGATGCATACAGTGGTCTGCAGGCCTTTCTTTGCAGAATACATAATGTCCCACATTGAAGAAGACTTTGATTAAAGCCTCCTGACTTTGGCAGACAGAGAGGTGTTAAGACAGACTTGCCAAAATGCTATTGCATCTCACACTGACAACACCCTCCTGAAGATGTGGAGTGGAACTGAGCAGAGATTTATAATGCTAAGGGATGCCAAGACAGAAGCTGGTGAATTCTATGTTAGGGTCAACTCTTGCCATTTTGGGTAGACTGTGAGCGAGATCAGGAAAGCAAAGTAGGGATGGCTTGTGATGTAAAGGTGGGGACTATCACTGAAGCTAGTAGAAAAACAATAACCAAAATCTATTTGATGTGGTTTTTGCTTCTCAGGTTTTGACTGGAGCCTTCACTTTAAGTGGGAGCAGATTCCTATAGAGCAGAAGATGTCCAGAACAGACCCAACT
Organism: Forpus xanthops; assembly: GCA_032466535.1. NCBI lineage: Eukaryota > Metazoa > Chordata > Aves > Psittaciformes > Psittacidae > Forpus > Forpus xanthops. The sequence goes on from JASSUY010014091.1 coordinate 14,527, forward strand.
CAGTCTATAAGGTAGCTGACTCTCAGTGTGTAGTCCTCCAAATGCCTTTACTAAGTCATTACCTGCATGGCAAGGAGTGCACAAGGATTACCTTGCTGAGGACAAAATGCCACAGTGCTCTCTTGATGTTGACAAACTCATCATGTTATTTTCTGAATGTATTGAGGTCTGTATCCCAATTCTGAGAGTACTACTCTCTGAATATTGTAAGAATAGCAATTATATACTATCCTAGGCTTGTAGGTGTGCCATATCTTCAAGACACCACTTCTATATGCCAGGTTTTGTGGTCTCATTCACTCAACACTCTGAATGCTTCAGAAATCTCTTTGGGGGCTTTTAATTACCTCCATCTTCCAGGTAAAGAATTAAGGAATGAAGCAGCTAAACAGTCACCCAGCGAGTGTAAAGCAGACCTGGCAACTGAATCTTGCCTAGTAATTTGGGTACAGAATTTTTCCCTTCTTCCCCTAAAATCGGTATGTCCATGGGCAAAAGAAATTCTGTTGGCTGAACAGTTATTGCCAGCTTGGCTGCGGTGTATATGGCTCTCAGGAATGTAGAATGTGACAAATCCTGATATAAAAAGTCACAGTGTTCATCTGTATAGGCAGACAGATCCCTGTTTATAGCATAAAAGTATCATTCCTCTGTGTAATTTGTGAGCCTCTGTTTTGTACTCCGAAAGCAACCAGCTTGCTAACAGTAGAGCAGTAACATTCAGCAGTGTCTCTCACACTGTGTCTAGCTGCTGAACACAGTCATCAGACAGTGCCACTGCCATTTCTTCACACTGTGGATATTTGTACAAATATAAAGGATGCAGCATCACTCATATAGCGTTTGCAGGACCATGCAACAAAGGCAGGAAGGTGAGGGGGGTCTCAGAAGCCTGCTGCAGGTTCAGGTCCCAGCTCTGCTATTCTTCTGTTCAGGCCTGGACAAATTACCCCCTCTCCAAAATGAAGGTGGTGGTGCCACATATATGTGTGATTATTTTGTATGGGCTTTTGTTTTCTTTTCCAGAACCCCTGTCATAGCGGGAGGAATCTTTGTGATTGACAAGTCCTGGTTTAACCACCTGGGAAAATATGATACTCAAATGGACATCTGGGGAGGAGAAAATTTTGGTAAGTTTAGGATGTTTCAGGGGAATGACACATAAATGCAGAACCATTTCCCAGTCTTCATCACCTACCAGAACCTTCCTTCTGAGTGATCTGATCTGTATGTCAGTGTAAGGCTAGGGACATGGTCAGGTAACCCCTGTGTTGGTCAGAATTGCATTGCCATCAGCTTCATCCAAAGTAAACAGAACATAGCTTTTTGTGATCACGGCTATCACTCTCCTACAGGCATATGCATTATTACGCAGGTGTTTCCACAGTATGGGTAAGAAACAGGAACCTCCTGTTATTTAAATTGTTGCTTGTTTCTGAAGAGTATTCCTCCAGTTCTTCACGTGACAGCCCATGTTGTCTCAGCTCTGAAGCAGAGAGTCACTCATATGCTCTCTTCTTACTCCTGTTCCTGTTTCCCAGGTAAGTCTGGGTTGCTCTTCCAGCTTGATAGGTCAGAAGGATATCTTTTTCCTAGTAAATCAAGCCTTTCTATAAGTGGAATTTGGGCACAAATAGATTCCAAATGCAAATATTTAGAAGCAGGCTAGGGCATCACAAACATCTGAGGAATTCAGAAGCCCAAGGTAGTCTGTACACTGAAGTGCTCTTATCTTAGAGGTCATGGTGCTTAAGCCCATCTCTTCTCACTTAATTGCAGGCATAGGTATTCCATTCATCTTTCTTTGCCTGGTGTGAATGGAAGCTGCAATGTCACTAGGTGTTAGCAACAAAAGGAAGAAGTGTATGGAAAGGCAGTTCATGCATACTTCAAGTATTCTGCGCATTCATTTAGAATTGATGCAAGTGGAGCTGAAGAGATAAAAGCCTGTTGTCTGTTTTGCAAGCAACTTAAATAGACTTTTCTGTAGCCAACACTGCCCCCCCCAAAAAATCTGGTTTTGCAGCTTCCATGAATGTCACAGATTTGTAAATAAAATCCTTTAAAGAAGAATTATATGCTGTTTCCTAGCACCTGAAGGACCAATTAGAAAGAAATAAATAGTCAAGAAGAGAAACTTTAGTGTCTCTGAATACTGCTGGGAGAACTGCCTCTTTCTGAAATCCTCTCTGAAACCAGGAACGTTTTTGGCTGATAACAGAATATCAAGACACTACTTTTTGAAAACAAAATATCTAATAATGAGTGTCTGTGCTCTCTACCTTCTGAGGTCTTACTTCAGGTTATGATAGTCATGATTTTTAACAGAGATATGAAATGGGGCTCACATTGGGATCTCAGCACTGCTGGTAGCATCAGCTAAGTACTGTAGGCAGAAGTCAGAGGTAGCTTTTAGCAGCAATGAAGATTCTCTCTCCTGTGATCCTCAGACTCTCCTGCACAGCCAAACTCAGCTGTCACTAGTCCTACTCCAGCTGCAGAGCCAGACATTGACCATCCTACCAGCCTCTGAGCTGCAACTGTGTAAAATCTGTAAAGAATGAAAAAGAATATTTCTTTATGCTTCTGGCTGCATGCTTCTGCCCACCTGGGAGCCCAGCATTGTTGTTCGGTGTGCATGTCAGTAGCTTGATGCTAAGCAGAGCTCTCTGCCCTAAGTGGCAGTAAATTACCTGCACGCCCACAGCCCTTCTTGCAGGTAGAGCTGATAAAAACCTCCACAGTATTGCTTCATTCTCCTTCAAATTGCTCTTTCAAAGCCTGGCAGTAGCAAGGCCAGGCTGTTTGAGACTGGCTTACCAGTTTTGCCTTGAGAGGTCTGCTTGTAAATTTGTTGTCTTCTATCGCACCTCCACCTTCACTTAAGGAAGGCAAAGCTAAGTGCACAGTGCTGTTTCACATGGCCTGTGCATGAGCTGCATTGCCACACCACCACTGTGATGGGGGATATGGGAAGGTATCATAAAAGCAAAACAGGCTACTTTTCCTTTTTAAAGCTAACTTTCGTTCAGCTCTTCAGCATAATGTGAGGCAACAAATCAACCAGTGGCTTTTGCATCAAGCCTGTTGCTGTTGCACGTAAGAGGGGTAGAAACCAGCCTGTATTTAGCAACAAAAGGTACTAATCTTTGTAGTATTCAGAATGATTACCTGACCCTTTGGAAAAAAAAAAAAAAAAAAAAAAAAATAAAAAAAATAAGCCAGTTTTCTATATTTAAATGAAAACTAGGGTTTGTTAGAAAAATGTTGATCATGTTCTGAAACAGTAATTTTGTTACGAATTACAATTTTGAGGGGAAAGAAAGTGTTTGGATAAGGTCATCATTTGCGAATGAGGTGGGAGGGTGGTTCTGATTAATTTGGGTGGGTGAGATGGGCCACTCCCTGCCCACAAAGGCTGTTTTTTAATCAGCTTCTTCTTTGAAACTTTATTCCATGAGGAAACAGGACATTCATCATCATCATCATGATAAGAGAATGTATAGCTAGGGCACGGAGCCTGACAAGCCTGACATGCTGCAGATACACAGAAATGATCCTGCACAATTGCCATCTGCTTAAATGTCCTTCCAGCTGGGTGTGAGCTGATAACCCCCTTTTTTTTTTCCACTGTGATGGGGAAAAGCCACAGTGATTAAGTCATTTAAAACACATATGGACTAGGTCATGTCCTGGAAAATACACAGCAAGTTCTCCTATGCTTCCCATCAGTGGATAGATGAAAGCCCTTAATAAGCTATGTTTGTTCTCCTTTTTCTCTTCTGTGCCCAAAATCTGCATTCTTTCTCTTCTTCTTTAGAGATTTTCATCATTTTCAAACCCGGACTGCATAGTCTGTCTGTGTGCCTAAGATGCCAACGTGGCATGAGGAATCTTCCCTTGAGAGATGGACTCACTTTAAGTTACACATGCTAGATTGAGAGTTTTGTTTTTGTTTTAGGCTGGAGTGAGTCAGAACCTCATTCCAGGAGAGCAGATGCCAGCTGGACACACTACCAGACAGCAACTCATATCTTGGCCTTTTTTTGTTGTTTTTTAAAGCCCTTCCTCTCTCTGAAGCCTGAACTCTCTGTTGAAAAGAGGCTGAAAATAATCAGCTCTAGGAAAGAGTCAGAAAGAGACTGACTAGTAAGAGCTAGTAAGAAATGGCACAAAATAGTCTAATAAAATTGTTTTTTTACTTAGAGGCTATTTTAAATACACCATCTTCCCCCCCAAAAATACACTGTTTAAACAACCTTTCCCAAGAGCTAGAGTGGAAAGCTAAGGGGAAAGATGAAGGTTGGGAAGATGTTAGTGTGTGTACATGCTTTGAAACAGTCATTAGAGCTGGATGCATAATTCCTTTTTAATTTTGAAACATCAGAGCCCCATAATTCAGGCATTACTGGAGGGAGATACCGACTGAGTAAAGTTTTTGAAGTAATCAGTCTACACAATCTGAAACCACTTTGGTGAGGACTAGCAAACTACACAGCTAATTTTCATTTTCCTGCTCTCTTCTCCTCTCACCACCACATGAAACACATAGTGGAAAGCCCCTCCGGTGTGGCAGTGATTAAACCTGCAAGGACAGACATATGAGCTTGAGCAAGGTCACATCTCTTCTGTGATGCAAATAAGCACCTATACATCAAAGTTCTTCTAATCCTTTAACAAAACTTTACATTTAGATTCGGAACCAGCTGGATTTCTTCAAGTAGCAGGGTTCTCTCAGTGTTTTTACAGTCACACTATTATTAGAGTGATTTCTGCTCTTAGCTCCCCCAGGAGAGTCAAGTGGTGACAAACTGTAACCCAGTCATCCACTTTATTTTGGTTTGAAGTTTTTTAGTGTTGTTTTTTGTTTGTTTTATTGATTTTTTTTTGTTTTGGTTTGGTTTTGTGTTGTGGTTTTTTTTGTTTTGTTTTGTTTTTTTGTTTTTTTGTTTTTTAATGAAGAAACAAGCAGGACAAGAACAACAAGCTACTGTAGGGTGGATAACACAGAGGTATGAGGGAGTGGACTCTGCTCTAGATATTGACTCACTGCCTATGCCCTGATCTTTTTCTCTTCTTTCTCCTTGACTCCTAAACTACCTTTCTTCCTCACATGATTTGCTTTACACAGGAAATTCTTCCTCTTTTCTTTCATCCATGTGCCAGGCTGGAGAGTTACTGAAGCCCAAAACAAGGTGGGTGCGGGGGTGGTGTCAGTCTGTTGCCAGATGCCATCCTGAAGGCCTGACAGCAGCCACAAGGACCTGATCAAAGGGTCTCACTGAAATGTCTCACTGAAATGCCCAAGGGGACCAAATTCAGGAGTGGAACTGGAGAAGGCTAGGAAGTGTCTGAGCCACAAGGGTTGCCTCCATTTGAACAAAGGGAGGACAGTTTTTTTCCATTCTCATCGTGCCTTTTCTTTTCCTGATTTTGCTGTTGGAGGTAATACATCTAGATCAGAGGGGCAAGGCTTTCAGGCACACTGCTGAAATTGCTGTTCCTGGAAATGCTGCCCATCTGTAGCTGTATGACTCTTGGGATCTCTTCCAGAGCTATCTTTTCGAGTGTGGATGTGCGGTGGCAGCTTGGAGATTGTTCCCTGCAGTCGAGTGGGACACGTGTTCAGGAAGCGCCATCCCTATGATTTCCCAGAGGGCAATGCACTGACTTACATCAAGTAGGTATTGAGTTGTTTCTGGTAGCAGCGAGGTCATCTTCATATTGGTCGTGACCAGCAGATTGAGGGAGGTGATCCTGCCCCTCTACTCTGCTCTCGTGAGACCTCACTTGGAATATTGTGTGAAGTTCTGGTGTCCTCAACATAAAAAGGACATGGAACTGTTGGAACAAGT
>JASSUY010014091.1:22480-114980 GCA_032466535.1 Forpus xanthops
CCTAAACATTCTAAGCCATAACTATAAACACTGGTGTTATCAGCGCTGTTCCCAAGCCAAAAGTCAAAAACACAGCACTGCACCAGCTACTATGAAAGAGAAAATTGACTGCTGCTGCTGAACCCGTGACACATGGTGATGGTGCCGTTCAGTCCAGGTGTCTCTGCAGAGGAAGTATGTGTGAAAAAATCATGGTAAACTATGACTTGAAATTCTAGCTTCTGAAAAGAAGCAGCCTCTCAAGGTTTTGTGGACTTAACACATTCAACCTATATCCATCTGTACTGTCTGCTGGTTTTCCTGTGGGACTGTCCCACACTCCTTCCTGACAGACAGGCCTTGGTTCTGCCCACCCAGTGCTTACTTGCAGAGAGGATGGGTCCTCCAGCATCACTCAGCAGAGCCTCTCCTCATTCCCATGCAGGAACACCAAGCGCACAGCAGAGGTATGGATGGATGAATACAAGCAGTACTACTATGAAGCTCGGCCATCTGCCATCGGGAAATCATTTGGAAGGTAAGCTGCCCCAAATCTTGATTGGAGGGCTCTGGTAAGCCCCATTGCTAGCAAGAAATAGTGTTTGGATCTTCTCTGGGGCTAAGTGTGGAGAATAGAGATGCTCTGAAGGGCAGGATTGTCAGGGAGGTTGCAGCTTGAGCATCTGGCTAACAAGGTTTACCTCTTATTCACTTTATTTTCCCCCCACTGACCCTGCATAAATCATTTGTTAGCAGAAGATCAAAGGGATCTGTAATGAAATTAAAAGGCCAGATATTTTAAGTAGATAGATAATATTTTCTAACCCAGCATGCAGCTGCCCTGAAAACTGAGCTATGCAGTTACTAGAGCTCGATCCAAAGTTCCTGTGCAGATGCAGAATCCCAAGGCAAGCATGGCTAGCTGGAACATGGGGCAGGTTGCACGTGGCACACTCCCCTCTTTCCTGATGAGTGTATGGGTGGTTTGCAGGGCAAGAGAGAACATGGCCCAAGGTGTGACATCTCATTTAGGAGTACAATCTGGTTGTGACTTGTCTTCTTCACCTTCTGAATCCACTTCTGTGTAGAATCATTGTCCTTATAGCACCATTGCTACAGCTGTCTTCAGGCCATATAGGATTGAGCATTATGGGCTTAAGCATTCTTTGTGACCAAGAAATCAGCAATTGACACCAAGACCTGGGATGAGGGGAAAGCTTGCCCTCTGTGCTAACAAACCCCTATGACTCCCAAATCAATGTAAAAAGTCACAGAATTGGCCTATATCTGTTGGTTCTATCTGTCAACAGTAAGTGACTATTTTATAAGTGTAAGGACTTGGCAAATGTGGTTGTATCTCAAATGTATAGCTATGTGCACTGGGTAATGATGCATCTCCTACTTATTTGATGACAAGCAGGTTTGGTCTGACCTACACACTTTTCTGTTGTACACTGTGCTTTATTATCATGATGCATTACATATTTTTGTACAAATAGCTTTGCCTACTTGATTTATCTGGCCTTGAGCTGACTGCAGCAGCTGGACTGGGGCCAAAATACAAGTAACCCTGCTGCTTGTGAAAGAAATATTGCATATTGGACATGGATATATTGCTGATGTGGTTTAGGGCCAAAACCTGAAAATATTGTTCACACAGACAGCAGTAACTGCCCTGTGAACCTGCATTAAATCTAGATTTCAGGAATCAAATGCCTCTGACACCATCACTGTCAACTAGGCCTAAAGTGGACTCTCCTTCCCCACAATTTTGATGTGAATATAGGATCTAGAACATTCTTCTGAGGTACGGGCAGTACAGTGGCCTCTCTGGGCTGAGGATGACAAGGAGCATGGGTACAGTAGAAAGTCCTTCCCAACACACAAAAGTGGTGTTATAGTTTGAAGAGGAGAGTCCCTAGTGTCACTGCTCAGTAGGATGGCTTGTGGGAAGTCCTCTTTGACCAGCCAACCAGAGCCAAGCAAACCAGCAGTGGGAGGGCTGCTGCAGCAGTTACTGAGGTGTTGAATTAATTTCCATTTATATTCCTCCCTTTTGCCAAAACTGCTTAGGAGCAAATAACGATGTTCTTTAGGTTTGAAGCCCAACCTGAGCCTAGAGCTGCTGCTGTGACCCAGAGATGTGCTCTAGCATACGAAAACAAACTGTTGGCATATACCTGAGCACAAACACTTTCTAGGCATTTTCAGGAACTGATTGCTGTGCAAGTTTCATGGTATACCTACCACTCGGAGGCAGAAATGCTTTCCAGGTCCTACAGTAAATTTTATAGGACCTGGGGCCTACCATCATTCTAAGCCAATGGAAGTGCAGGAATTGTTCTCGGAAGGTGTTTGTGTTTCCTTTCTATTTCTTGCCATTTGCCTCTCTCCTCCTTTTCACCTCAGGTCACTGCTAGTGCTCTGAACCCAGCAACAACAACGTGGGAGCATGAGTAATGGGAAAAAGTTGTATAGTCTCCCTCAAACATCCTGGCCAATCTTCACTGTTTCCCTCTCTCGTGTTCACTCCCTTATCCTCAACAACCTGCCTGTGTTTCCAGTGTTGCAGACCGTGTGGAGCAGCGTCGCAAACTGAACTGTAAATCCTTCCAGTGGTATCTGGAGAACGTCTACCCAGAGCTCAAGTGAGTCAGCTCTCTGCTTGTAGAAATCTCTGAAGGATCTGGGAGGTGGGTCACAATGAGAAAATGAGCTTTGGTGGCAGCGGGAAAAAGTGAGACTTGTTATGCTTGGAAAAGGCTTTCATCTGTTATTCCTTTTGGTGAGAAACCTGTGATTTTATGGCTTGTATCATCTCAACAACTCTACAGAAGCTTTGTTGATCCTACCACCCCACACAGCTGTCTCTCAAAGATGTGCAACAGTGATGTTTTCAGAGGTGTAGGGTATAGACAAGTGTACCAGAGCACTACATTCCTCTAGATAAGGCTTGGTCTCTGCCTTTTGAGTGCTCTGCCTGGAGGTAGTTGAGCCAAGTAGAGCTGGGCAGCCCTGGTGCAGAGGAGCAAGTGGTTCAGAGAACACTGTGGTGAATGCCAGAACCAGCTGGGCTTCCCCTGCCTCCGGTCAGGATGCAGTAGTGTTGCATCATTGCTCCGCTGGGAGGTAGCCTGGGTAGAGCTGTGTTATCAGTTGTTAGTTAACACACCCTGGAAACACATATTTACATCTCAGTCTGTAGCTGACATGGGTTGAGGCTAAAACATCCAGCTGTAGTCTGGCCTAGACAGATCTTTACTGTATTGCTACCAATGACATAGTGAATATGTGATACCACTGGGGGGGGAAGAGTCTGGAAGGAGAAAAAAGCAGGATAAAGCAGTGTAGATATGTCTTTTTACTGGCAATGGCCTCTGTCAGAAAAGACATCACACTAAATTGCTTGGGGTATACCTAAAGATCCTGTTATGCTTTCTAAAAAAAAGACTACCAGTCCTCTGACCAGGCTGTCCCTTGACTTTTGCCTCCTCCAGATATTTCCAGGGGATAGTTTGATGTAGTTCATTTTCTGTCAAATAAAGGGGACAGTGTTTCACCCAGGGGCAAGTAACACCCTTCTAAATGTGAAAGTGCTTTGGACATTTCTGTTTATGAAGTACCATACAACTGTGATTTTACTTCAAGGATTCCTGAAAAGGAATTGATTCCGGGAATAATTAAGCAAGGAGGAAACTGCCTGGAGTCTTGGGCACAGGATACCACAGGAAATATGTTGGCTGGCATGGGAAACTGCAAAGGGTCAGTGAGCAATCCACCTGTCTCTCAGGTAAGGCAGGCTTCAGTTTGGTGTTTTGCTGCTGCTTCTTATCTTTTTATTGCCTGGGAATGAAAATGCATCTCTGGCCTTGGAGGGTTCATGCAGAGCTGAATGAAGGAAAAATTTGGACTTGTTAGTGATTTTAATAGTAAGCAGGAAAAGAAATTGTGTACAACTCCGAGCTCTTCTGGTTCAAGAGGCCCAGCAGTCAGACTTAAAATAAGAGGGTTTTCATCACTCAAAGGCGAAAGGTAGCACTTGAATACTCAGGGGCACCACCAGTTTGTTCAGTAGGCATGCGACCAGGGTTGGAGTCATGTAGCTGCTCTCACTCAGAATGTTGCTTGTGCATGCTCTGCTTCATCATACAACCCATGAGAAATGGTCCTGGGATATGGCTAGTACCCTGGCACATGGGTAAGAGATTTTCCCAGGACCAGAAACTTTTCTTGGACTATCAGTTCAGCTGTAGCTGCAGATGGCTGGAATTGTACTGTTTTACAGATGTGTTTCAGTGCAAAGCCCAAATAGAGTTTGAATAGCCAAGACCCCAGGTGCAGTAATTTGGTGCAGCTCCCCTAACACAGTGGAGCTGTGCTGGTTTATATCAGCTGAAGATCAGCACTCTGTCTCTTTGGCTGACTGAAAGCAGCAGGGAAGCAGCTTGAGAAAGTTAAAGGTCACAGTAGGATATCTCATGCCAGAAAATACATATTCACATCTGTTAACTGTTGGAAACTAGTTTGCAGTCGAATTCAATATGCCATTCAGTCTGACTTGTTCTATGCCATTACCATTTGAAAACTCTGAAACTTACTGCATTTTTTATTTCTTCCTTGGGGAAAGTATTATATGATTAGTTGATTGGGTTGGATATCCATCTAGTGAGAGGAGGGGAAAATGAAGTGGTTTGTGCTTTGTGTGTGCTGGTGATATATATTAGCCCATGGATATGATTGCACGTGTTTTGCTTTGCTTGATAATCTGCAGGTTCCAGATACCTGAACATGTCTGCTATGTAAAATATGCAGAAGCAGTTGCATGTCACGTAAATCTTGCTCAGAGTCCTCCATGCTTTATAGGCTGGGAGTTGCATGAGGTCCAAAGTTAATCAGACAGCTCAGGTGGTCATGGGAGCCAGCTGCAGGCTTTGAAATAGTCATGATGCACCAAGCCTGAGCATAAACTTCTGATTAGGTGAAGACTGCTGCTGGAGGGCCTTTGGTAAGAGCTGAACAAAGGATACAGGTTTTGAAATATCTGATAGATCATGCTCTTCCTTCCCCATCTGATCACCATTATGATCCTAATAGAACCTTTCTTTTCCTTATACCAAAGGAGTGGGTATTCAGTGACCCTTTAATTAGACAGCAGGACAAATGTCTTTCCATTACCTCCTTCTCTACTGGCTCTCAAATCACATTGGAAGCCTGCAATCAAAAAGATGGCAGACAGGTATGTAACTGCGCCGGTTTTTAATCCCTTCACCAGTATTCCTACATCAGTGCAGCCTGCAGGGGCAAACCTAGTACTATCAAAGTATATGAAAGTCCCTTCTAACTTCTGCATCTCCCTCTTTGGTGTGTTTTATAAGCTCAGGTGTATGAGATTGCCTGTGACCAAAGTGGGGAGCACAGACCATATTACTGTGTATATATCTGCTCTGCCTGGGACCTCAGCAGCATGGTTAGGTCCAGCTCAGTTGCACCCCAACCTCACTCTTGGATACATTTATGTTCAGCCAGACTGATGTATGGATGGACCACAGCATCAGAGATGTGTAGATAAGAAGCAAATGCTTTGAGATACCCAAGGGAAGGGTGATGTGTGCTATCATCTGTTTACTTATTTGTAAGTGAGAGAAATGTGTTCTTTGTGCTGTCTTTGGGCATGTGAACAGGCATTTAAAACTGAATGTGTATAACTCACTTGAGAAAACTGACTGACAGAGCACTGCACATTCCACCCTAACTGCTCCCTGAGGGAAAGTACACAGCAGCAGTCATTCCAGCAAAATGCAGTTCTGTGACTCTTATGCTGTTTTCAAGATGTCCACCCCGGCCATGTCAGGACACATCAGTGATTTTGCCTTACAGCACTAGGTAGGAGATGGCTTCTGTGATGGCCAGGGTGCCCTCACAGAGACGTGATATGCCTTTTTGTCAGAAGTAGGCAAAACACAACAAGTGACAGCGCAGCACTAGGAGACAGGGGACTGGGCTTGTTTCATCCCTAGTTCCTGTGCATTCCTCTGCTTCAAGAGAGAACACATTTTCTGCTGCCTAAGGCTACACTGACTCTGTTTTCTGATACATCTATTGTTTGATAGCCCAAGGGTAGGAGGCTGCTCAGCCTGTTGTCAGTCCTCAGCAGCATCCTCTTTTGTCAATACTTCTTAATGTTACAGGAATCTCTCTGAATTCAGTTCTTTCTGAAAGAAAGCACTGAAATCCACTCTTGCCCATTTATGGAAAGGCTGTGTAGACATTCCTCCGGAGAGCCTGTGTAGACATTCCTCTGGAGAGCTGGTTAATGCAGAAATGTCTTGAAGAGTTGTCACCATGAGCATGCTGGGAAAACTCTTGGAGTTTGGATTAGCCTTGCAAGGATATCCCAAGTGGGCTGTGCTTGCCTGCTCTCTTTTCTTGTTGGCAATCACTCACCGCCTTGCTGTGTAATTAGGTCACTTAGCCTCCCCTTCAGTGCCTTGCAGCTTTTTCCTCCCTGGCAGCAGAGAGGACTTCAGCAGCTGCCAAAATCAGCTGTCTTTCCCCACCTCCCCTCTCATGGAAGGACAAGAGTCCCCTGAAGGGGAGTGGAGTCAAAGCACTATTAGCCAGAAGAGAGATTAATCCATACTTACACAAGCAGGCTTGTTTTCCTGCTGGAATAGGATTTATTGAGCCTTGATGCATTGATTATATACAGGCTCATTATAAAGATATGCACACACACTTAATGGAAAACAACAGCTCACATCCTTACCTTATGTGAACAAACTGCACTTAAATCAAGGACTTGACCTAGCAGATGATTTAGCCAATGGACTGTAAGCAAAGATTTTGTTTAAGCATTTCCAATAATTACAGACTGATTTTAATCACAGCTGCCATTCCAAACTGCCTTGTGGCTGAAGGGATGAGGTGGGAGAAATGCATTTGAATTTTCATCTGGTTTGGGTTGAAATGCTCTGAAATGTTGTTTTGTTTTGTTTTGTTTTGTTTTTTCTGGAAGTCCCAAACTGCCATTTCAGATTTCTACTTATAAAGCCTGTTCTACTTGCAATGCTTAAGTTTGTTGTGATCTTAGGGAGTGCTGTTATGGTCCCTCCCTTCTGTAAACACAAGAGTGTTGTTAATACTGAAATTGGATTGTAATCAGCCAAGAGTTTGTCATCTTTGCAAACTAATCCTATTCTCTTTCCTCCTGATATCCAAGAGGTTGACTTTCAAGGAGACATCCACTGCTGTAGACACTTTATAGTGTAAAATGAAAGAGAGAACCTGGACAGAGTAAATTCCTCACTTACACTGCAACTTCCTGTCTCCCTGTAGGTACTCACAGCCCAAAGTGTGAGTGCATAGTTCTCAAACTATGCATGAGTGTGGCCACTTCTCAGATCAAGTGGGCTTCTCAAAGTCAGAGGAGCTGTGTGGAGTAAGGGGAGTTGAGCTGCTTCAGAGAGGTGGAGGTGATAAGCTAGAGCCCTGAGTAGATAATCTGAGTGGAAGGGAAGCCTGGCAATGTGCATCACATATACAGTATCCTAAGAGGAGATGGTGACATGATGAAAGCCCAGCTTTGAGCATCTTTGGGGTCACTGTCATCAGAGGTCTGTGGTGGGAGACACTTGGACTTTGTTGGATCTAGATTTAACTTCTATGTCTGAGTGATGTGAAACCAAGATTTCACATAAAAGATGGGGCATGTGATGGCTTTGACCTTCAGTGTCACCAGAGTAGGTGGGTTAGATCTTCATGACAGCACCATACAGCTCCTAAAGTTGCTTTCTGCATTCAAACATATGTAACAGTCTAGCAGAGGCTTTGAAGTATTATGAGCTTTATCTGGAGTATTGCCTCAAAATAAGTCTAAAACTTTGGAAGCAGGAAGATACAACACAACAGTCAAAATTTAGATGGCTTTTGGTTCTGTCAGACTATTCTCCCTTGGGTTGAAAGGAACCAGCAGCAAAATTTATTTGGCACCATGATCCCCTCGATCATTCAACAGCAACAACTGGCACTGCTAACAGAAGACCAGCCAAGAGCTATTCTACATAATCAGAACTAGATTTCAAAACAGATGGATGTTATTCATAATGTTATTTGGAGAATAGCATTTTTTAGTTGAATGCACAATAAATTATTGCCTTTAGCTTTGGTTTTGGCTCTGACTGACGGTGGGAGTGGTGTTTTAATTTTTAGTATAATGAGGACAAATAGCAGGCAAACTGAGAGTCAGACACTTAAATAAGAGAATGGAAATGAGAAACTTTGGCACAGTATTTCCCAACAGAATAAGAAACATGCTGAGAAATCCTATTAAACAGCCATACTTCATTAAAATGTGCTGAAGGAAGGTATGTGGCCCCAGCCTGAAAATGAGGACATCAAGTTTTCTTGCAAAACAAACAGTGTTTGAACTCCTGTGTGCCTTTGCATGTGATTGCATAATTTTTCCCACCTTCCTTCTCAGTGTGTCCTATTACCCAAAGTGCAGAGAAACACAGCTTTGTATAGACTATCAGAAAAGAGAAGTGAAAATATGGCTGTTCTGGAATGATCAGCGTCTTCATGGTGATAAGTAGGTAAACCAATACTGGCAGTACACCATAGCTTGAAAGCAATTTTCAGGAGGCAAGAGTTTCTCTCAATTGCAATTCTTAGTTTTACAAAGTGAAGTGCTCAAAGGGAGACAGTACCTGCTGGATGCTGATGTGAGCTTTTCCACGCTCTGTCTGCTCCTCTGTTTAAATTTTAGTATTTGTCATCTTCAGCACAAGATTCAGGCTGGCCATGTTTCTGCAAATACGTTCAATTCCAACTTGTGGCATCTTTGGCTATTCCAGTTATCAGCTCTCATTATATTTCTGTGTGAAGCTTCTCAGCCCTAATCAACAAAATCTGCTCTTCTCAGCTGTGTTCCGTGAGCTTGACCAACTCCATTATATTTTCAGGGTTACAAGGCTGTTGTTAGAATCTGGAGAGAAAATTTGGACTGAGTGGATTGTTGGGGGTTAAAATAAAACTTTTGATTACCCTGAAAAATTACAGTAGTGTAAACACCTTCAGCTCTTGTATACTTTGGGAGGAAGGGGACTGGCTATTTCTGACTTTTCTCTTGGTAATTGCACATGGAATGCTTCCATCCAGCCACCTCAAAGTACTTTACAATGGTACGTAAAAAAAGATGGAGAGAGAGCTTTACAGAAAAGTGGAGAAATTTTGATTGACACTGGGAAATAGGATCAAGACAATATTTCAAAGAAAATATGGTTGGATTTTTTCCCTACCTCTACTCCAGGTCTGCTGTGCCCAGTTAACTGTATTATCCCTATCTGCACAAGAAACAGAAAACAAGGAGGATTTTCAAGCCAAAATTTTTCAGACTGTGCAGTGCTTATATCTTCTGAAAGCTTTCCTTCCAAGTACAGGCCAGTCATAATGTCTGGGTGTCGGAGGGGAGACTGCCTGAAATGTCTGGTTGTGTATGAAGGAAATGTCTTCTGTTTGTTTGTGTTTCCTAAAGATGGGCATCATCACTGTCATTCAAAAATTAGCTGTCCAGGCTCCCCTTGTGGTCTGTGGAGGAAGCTGGGTCCTCCCAGAAGGTGTCTGTACCTTGGACCCTTCCACAAGTATGTCACCAGGTGGCTAGTTTAGACTAAGTTGCACAGCTCTGATGTGGCTGACAATGGGAGATGAGTATCCAATTTCCAGTTTCCACGCATTCCTACTGCCCACTATCCTCAAGGGTCTGAGGTATGATATGTCTCTGCAGGGCTAGGTGTTGGGATGTCCTTTTGTCATGGGTTCAACAGCAGCAGTTATTTTTCCCTTTTTCGTAGTAGCTGGTGCAGCACTGTGTTTTTTTGATTTTCAGCTTGAGAACAGTGCTGCCAACACCAGTGTTTATAGTTATGGCTTAGAATGTTTAGGCTGGCCAAGGACTTTCTGAGTTTCATGCTCTGCCAGGGAGGAGGGGAAGCCAGGAGGAAGCAGAGACAGGACACCTGACCCAAACTGACCAAAGGGGTATTCCATGCCACAGCACACGATGCCCAGGACCTAAAATGGAGAGCAGAGACCTGGAAGGGTGGGGGAGGCATTGCATGGTTGGACTTGGTATGAGGTTATGGGGGTGCGCTGCTTGGTCAGACTTGGTATCAGGTGATGGGGGGCACTGCTTGGTCAGTCTGGGTGGAAATTAGTGAGCTGTTACATTCTTTCCTTGCATTTGCCTTGTCATTATTATTATTGGGGGTAGCAGTAGTGATTTGTGTTATACCTCAGGTACTAAACTGTTCTTATCTCAACCTGTGGGAGTTGCATTCTTTCAATTCTCCTCCCCAACCCCTGGGACTGGGGAAGAAAGAGGGGGGAGTGAGTGAGCAGAACTGTGTGAGGGCCTTAAACCACGACACCTTGGTAATCAGTCAGGCAAGGGGGTCTAGTGAAAGGTTTAGGTGAAATCAGGGGAGTTGCTCTGTTATCTTACAGACAGCAGTAAAGCACAATTTCTGACCACAAAGGGAATACAGCATTCTGAAAATACCACTTTCAAACCACGACAATGAGGAACTCTACTCTGCCTTACTGTCAGTATGCTTTATAATAGCTCCATGTACTGCACCTTCCTGCGGCCCAGATGAGCCTTCTATTTGCCTTCCTGTCACCTTCTCAGTGTTACTCCTGCCCTTTTCCCATCTTTGACCAACTTTCTTTCAAGCACAGGGGTATGGGATGACTTGAAATGCTAGGTGTGATTCACTGAGAAGTGGATTGATTTGGTATACTTTGTTAGCAGCAGCAAATATGCTCTGGTGAGTGTTTGTAGGTGTCCTGCTGTGTCTCTTGCTGTTGACTGTCCCTACAAACATCACAGAGGGTACCTGTTTATCATGAAAAGATGATATGGCAGCAGGTCTCTGATCTGATTCCTCTGATCTGGAGGAATAACATGAACAAGCCTCTCAGTGGTGCTAATTTTCTCCTAGAAAGCCATGGCGAAGAAAAACAGTGTATCTTAGTAATTGCCTTTGCCCTCTATCTCAAATCTTGTACCAGCATACTCCTTTCCAGCAAGGTCTTCTGGTGAGCTATAGGGTATGTAGGACAGATGGTTGGCAGGCATTTTCTAGCACATGCACACGGGAAGGTGAAGGAGAAGGCTGGAAATTCACAAGTACAGAGAGGCAGGGGAGGGTGGAATGCAAGGAAGAGTTTTCCTTTGCACAGAAGGAGATGGTCAAGAGGCTTTTCATTGAGGTGTCTATGATCCTGGGAAACAGTGGTGGGGAGGTCGTTGTGCAGAGATCGTACCAGCTAGGCAAAGTGCACAGCTTTCCAGAGGAGAAGACCTGCTTTCCACTCCATCCTTACAGCTTCTGCCTTATGGTATTAACTCTTCCTCAGTTCTTCGGGGGGAGATTTCTGCCAGATGAGAGCCAGATGGCTCTGGAGTCTGTGTAGGCAGGGGATTGCAGCAGCTGATGAGGGCATTGCAGTGCACAGATTGCATTGTATCTTCCTCTCAATCCTCTTTACATTCCTTTGCTCCTTTGCTTATTAAACCTAGCTTCTTGCTGCACAAACAGCTCTCCTTCAGTGGTATCCTGTCAGATAGGGCTAGCAGTGCTGGCAAAGTGATCCTGCTGCTGATACTTAGTCTTGAAAGAATGTGTGATACAGGAGCAACAGGGCTTTGCAACTGCCCTTGACCTCTAAGAAACATTACCAGCACACAAATTTGGAGAAGAGCTGCCAGCAGTAGCTGAACGTAACTGGATATCTTAAACCACACAGCATGTGGCAATCTGTTTGCTATGTTACTCAAGAACTAAAATGTTTGTAGATTTTGACATTGCCTGGATATTGCGGGATTTTTTTCCCCCTTTGTATATAATTTCTTCAATAGCCTTGAGGTACATCAGTGTTGTCAAGCTCTTTCTTTTTCTTAAGCAGTTCCATGGGTTAGCCAAAACATCTTCATAATGTTCCTAAGCTGTTTACTGACGGAGGGCCAGATCCTGATCCTAGCTGAGTCATCTGTGTGACTGGAAAGAGTGATGGGAAAATCTCTGGAGCCTGAAACACTCAATCCAATGACCTGCTGATCTCTGCCCCACTGGAAGGAAGTGGCCCAGCCTCACCTGGGAGATCCCAAGTCTACACACCCATTTCTGCTTTTTTTTCTCTTCACTATCAGTCACAGTGGTCCAAGTTCTTTCCAGCAGGGATGGAAACTACAGCCTTTTCCCAGCAGAATTTGCAATTCAAGGTTAGGACCTATGTTTTGTCTTAGAAAGTGGCATGACCAAAGTGGAGCTTCAGGAAAGGGTTGCTTGTGGAACCAGATGGGTATGCTCTGAGAGGAGCAGACCCAGAGAACAGCACTGCAGAAAGCAGAGCGCTGTGTTCAGAAAAGCTGTCAAATGGGCAGTTATAAACTGAAACGTTAGCAGGGTAGATAAGATTATGAAGAAGAGCCAGCTAAAAAGAGTACAGAGCTATGAAGAGCTTTCAGGGTAGGGCTGATAAAAATCTTGACTTGAGAGATGAGGTGACATGGAGGAGAGATAGATACAATTTAGTCAAGTGCAAGAAGTGTGATTTTTGCTTTCTGCAGATAGATTGCTTTTCATGTTGGATGAGCTTTCAATACTTTGCTTTCTATGGATTAGAAAGAAATCATAGAAGGATTTTAGGTTTTGTCAGGTCTCTGGGTGCCTAGAGATGCAGGACAAAGAATGGCAGGGAAACTGTGGATATTAGATGCTTTTGAAAATGTCTCTACTTGCTGATTTTTGTGTTGTTTGCTTTCTAGATGCTTCTGAATATCTAACCCTATAATCATCTAAACTCAAACTCCAGGTGTGGTTAATACAGGAAACCACTGCTTTAGAGATGCTGCCTATGCCCAGATTTTCAGTCTCCTCAGTTGCTGGGATTTACCTGAGGTTTATGCTCAACATTTCCCCTGCTGTTTGGAGGTACAGTTCTGTGGTGAAATTGAAGTAACGGCATTTTTCTTCTCTGTCTTCTTGCAGAAGTGGAAGATGAAAGGCAGTTTCATTCAACACTTTGTCAGTGGTCTCTGCTTGGAAAGCCAGACTGGGAGAGTGGTGACCAACCCTTGCCAAGCAGGTGTACCTGGCCAACAGTGGGAGCTGCTACAAGCAACATGATCGTAGCACAGAGATCTCTTTTTTTCTTTGTGCATGAGACTTTGGGAACAAAGCAGGATCAGGAAGGGAGGAATGATTTTGTATGTCTGACCCTAAATGCGTTCATTGTGCCCATCAGCAAGCCACCATTTCAGCTGAATACTTGTTGTTTCTGAGCTTTTCAGAGAAGCTGGGAATGAGAGGGATGAGGAGAGCTGTTGAAATCTTCCCATCTGTTGTCTTAAGTTCTCCTTTGTAGCTGATGTCCATGCACAGCTGCACCCAGAAAGGGAGAAGGACCCAGCCAAACACTCGAAGTAACCAGAACTGCCTTGCAGCTCTCCCGATCCATTACTTCCTTTGCATGCAGAGTCCATGACCTTCAGTCCAACAGATTAGACAATGCTTGTACAAACATTGGTACCCCTTTGTCTTCCCTGGCTTTTTGCTCTAACATTGCGCATCATTCGTGCATGTGTGTCTCTCAGTGAGAACTGGCCAGAAGATCCATGATGATAAGTGGAGGGCTGGGGAGGAACGAGCAGACCCTGGGGGCATGTTTGTAACCTCTTTGTGGGTGTCCTGTTCCTTCCTCTGCCTGTAGTAGGTGTTCAACAGCCAAGTGAGCTGAGGTTGGCATAATGCTGATGAGAGCTGGAAAAGGTACAATCTATTTTAGCAGCATAACAACCAGGGATTGTTTTGGAGACTATTCCCTGTAGAATACTTCCATTCTTTTACAAGTGGAAGACCAGCTCTTCCTCCATGAGTTATCCAAACCTGCAGGCAACCCGCTGGACCTCCATTCTGGGTATCACATTCCTGCAGAGCTGGTCAGAGATGGGTGCTGACACTATCAGGTGCCAGGGAAGTTGGGACTGGTCTGTGGCTGCTTCTCCTGATGCTAATGGACACCGCCTGATGCACCTTCTGCTGAAGGCGATGCACAGAGCTCTGTGTGCAGCACTCACTGACAGTGCCATTGCATTTGGCTCAGGCCTATGGCAGGAGCCCACCCAGTTCTCCACTGCATGAGGCAGAAGGGACAGCCACTAGGTTTATTGCAGGCGTCCTGCTGCTGTCTGGGCAGGAGCACAGCCTCCTCACTGGCTCTCCAGCTCTGCATGGAACACAGCCCAGCATGACAAGCCACTCAATCTCTCTTTTTTTCCCCCCCTCTCTCTGAGAAAGAGGAGGTGAAAAGGCCTGGGGCTGCTCGACTTGGGACACCTAGCTCTCCTTCCAATGGGAACCATGTGTGGGTTGGTGAAGCTGAAAATGCCCCCTGCACAAATGCTTCCACAGCACAGGTCTGCCCAAGAGGTCACTCCTTTGTATTCTGGAAATACCAAAGACAACCAGTGTCTCTAGCTAGCACTCCAGTCCTGCTCCCAGTTACCAGTTAGCTGTAGCTGAGTGTGCGTTTTCAGACCTGCCAGGAGAAGTTTACCTATTCCAATAAAAGAATCCACACAACTTCACCTTTTCCTACAAGTTCTGTTATATTTTCCTCTTGGAGCTAGGTTTTGTAAACGGACCCTCCTCTCCAAGAACCTGGCAGGGGAGCCAGATAGCTGTGCAGCCTTTAGTAAGCAATTGCTTGCCTGGATACTTTCTGATCTGGTGTAGAAGAAACAGGATATTCATTTGGATTCTGAACAGCTGGCTGCTTTTGGTCATGTTTGTATCCCTTTATAATTCTTTCTCCTAGCTTGGCATTAGCTCCAACAGTTGACAAAAGAACAGATACTGTTCTTCATATGTTGTATGTGCTCAGAAGTGCTTGTGAGACCTGGACAATTAGTTTTCCGTTGTCAGTGCTTTTATTTAAAACATTAAATGAGTTATGTGGCCAGAGCTTTTTTCCCGTTTCCCACTTTATTTTGACATCAGCTCACCATCTTGACACTGATTAACCAGATGAATGAACTGCCCTCGCTGTGAAAGGTCAGGAGGCAGCTCCCTTTGGTCCCAAGCTTACTGCATTGTGCAGATGAATTTCTGTGTGGGAATGGGGGCATCAACTCTGCAAAGATTTCTCTTTCCCTGTATAGAAGTGCTTTGGGTCTGAACAACTGGGGCCAGGAAAGAGTTGAGAAGAAAAGGAAATAATCTATAAATAGAAAGAGGGCAGAACGGACAAGACCCATCAGTGGGGAGAGATGCCATCCTACTAGAAATTGCTTTTTTAGGCAAGAATTTGAAGGAGATGCTACTTCCAAAACAGCATCATTAAGCATTAGGAGACAGAGACAGTGAAGTTCTCACATACCTGGCTTGAAAAAATTAATGCAAATACAGAGGCCATTGAGCAGGGACTGTACTAAAGTTCTTTATAAAATGCATCCTAAGCGGACCATCTGAACTTCCCCCTTTCACCCTCCAGCAGCTCAAGGGTACTCCTTCCTTCCTCCTTGCTCCCACTCCATGTGTGCAGCTTTTTTGCAGTTCTCTCTTCATAACCATACTGGGACCAGGACCCAGCTCCTCTACAAACAATTCTCCTGATGCCACAGACCACAGAAGCTCTGCTTACATACAGCCTCCAAGCTCTGGGCCAGCTCTTTTCAAAGGGCTCTTGTCAGCACACTGGCTACTGCCCTTGACTTTATGCTTAGCTCCAATGTTGGAGGCTACAGGCGGCTCCTGGAGCAGAGGTACCCAGACTAGCTGTGTTGATTTTTGCCTCTCTTCCTACTCCTCACCACCTGGCAGAGTGTGAACTGGCATTATCTGAGGCTGTGAGCTGGGGCAGCTAAAGATTGGACAGTGTCCTTCTTCAGGTGTCCTGGCCTCAGGATGAAAAGGGAAAGGTGGGCATGTGTTAGTAACTTATATTGCTCCTGGAGTTAGGGGCTACAAGAGCCCTAACTCTTCTTGGTTTTAGACATGCTCTCCTGAGGTCACCTCTACACAGTTCACTTGTCTGTCCTCTAAAGCACTGCTCACAGGACATTCCTGTAGGGTCAATGCAGACCTGTGACCTTGCCCCACATCATCTGGCAGCCATTGGTTTCCAATGGCTTTTAGCAATTGTTAAAAAGGTGATGGATTACAAAAGGCTGCTTTCAAATGCGGGCAAGCTAAACTTCTCAGAATACATAAAGTCTTGTCCAAAATCCATATTGGTATATTTTCCATTTCCCTTGCTCTGAAGGAAAAGAGGAACGAAGTTATCTGTACTTTTTTCCCCGAGATCCATGCAATGCCATGTTTTTGAAAAGGACTCTGTTGGGTTTTTTGAAAGCAAATTGACTGAGCCCTCAGATTTGGCCCAGTGATTTGTTTCTTTAAGTCAGAATAAACAGCTGTTCACCCTTGTTTTCCTGTTTATTTTAAACAGCCCCCCAGACTGTCAAGACAGAGCATATGCATTGTTAACACCTCTCAAGAAAGCTGTTGTTGTATCAGATCATCCAATGTAATCTCATGTGCTGTGAACCAATGCAGGTTTATTTAAGAGGAACTGAAACTGCTGTTGTACAGAAATCAATTCCAAAGGGTTTATTTTCCCCGCTCAGTCGTAAGTTACACTTTGCCAGATGTAATTTATGTGGAGTCCAGATTTGTTTTCCCTTTTCTTGAAGAAAGCATGTACCAGAATCTGTTTAATGCCTGGAATAAAATCCAATTTGAAACAAGTGTTCCAGCCTGTTCTTATCCCACTTACTTCCCATCAGAATAAAACCCTCCACCCTTTCTTGCCTGGTCCCTGCCTCTGTCCCTCACTTGGTTTGTGTTCCCAGACACCCATGCCACAGTTCTTTGCATGGGTTTCTGGGTGGCTACCTGCCATGCATGCCTTGACTGATGACAATCAAGCTGCCACAGGAACCAGGAGGTTTCTCAGGCTGTAATGATGGCTGGGAAGACTTTAAGTAGTCCTGTATAGGAAACAAAATACTGCTCCTGTGAAGAGCCAAACTCCCAGCCTGGGGTTGAAGGAGAAGTGAGTGAGGGATGGGTTACCCTCTCAGAAGAATAGGGTCAGGCATGCAGCGATCTGGCACGTGAATGAGGTAGGAGAGTTTGGAATCGAAATAGTTGCATCAAAACTAGAGAGCCAGTGTGGGGGGCTAGAGCCGAGTGTGGGGGAATTATAGGGGAATAATTTCTTTGCAGTAGGTTAAAGCTATAGAAGCACTACATACACAGCAATCACTCAGTTGGGCCGAATTCAGTAAATGCTTTCTTTCAAAAGGCAAATGAAGTGTTGTTTGGATTTGTTATATTTGGTTGTTGTGTTTAGGTGTTTGTTTGGGTTTTTTTTTGAGGGGGGGTTGTTGGTTTTGTTTGGTTTGTTTTGCTGTTGAGTTTTTTTTAATACTCAAATATTTCATTTCAGCACTCACAAAGCAGGTTATTTTCCAAGAAACAGAGATATTCTCCAGACTACGCACAATAATAAAGTTAGGTGCTAGGAGATCTGAGATCTCCTTTTTCTGCAGTCTGTTAAAAGGAACTTGCTTGATACAGAGATCTTATGCAAGTGTCTCCATTCTCAAAACCCTCTGCAGTTGGGCTGCAGTGTGTGTGGAGGTTGGTATCTCAAATCCCCCTGATGTGACTTCTTCAGCATTTTAAAAGTACATGTTAATTGCAGAAGCACCTGGAAACCTGATTGCTGCTCTTCCCTTGGGCAAGCATCCTAAGATTTGTCTTACATCCTTTCTCTTTCGATCTCATACTGCTTGGCCAACAGAGCTGAACAGCTCCTGTATCCTTCTCTCCTATGGGTCCTGAGATTCGTTCCTTTGTTGTGACTTGTGAGCATTTTCAGCAGAAGCAAAGAAGCCCTGGAAATCAGATGCTTAGGTATACCTAAACCAAATCTTGGGTCCAGTGTTTATTTTGCTACACTGCAAAAGCTCATCAGTGTGCTGCCCTGTGAAAATAATTGGGGTGTTTGCAGCATGCTGAGCTTCTGGCTCTGCTTCTCTGTACCCATTTGTGGGCAGGAGGTGTTGCCCCTCCACCACTCAGGTGCAAGGTAGCGAAGCTGTCATCCACAGTTCGAGGGCTTTCTTTCTGTAAGGTGTTTTGCAAGCTTCAGTGATACAGTCCAGAGCTCTGTCAGGAACACTTCTGTGCTGCACTGTGTTCCAAAGGTGCTGCTGGGCAACGGATGGTGAACAACCTTTTGATTTTTTGACTGTTCTGCATCTGTTTGAGAAACACTGCTTAAAGGTCACCAGTGACTGGCCAGTAATTAAAACCAGGCAAAAACAAGGCGGTATTTCTATGCTGGAAATGACACTGGGTAAGTGTTCAGACCTGCCTATTTCCGAGCTAGGGACAGCCCATCCAAATGGAGAAATGAAGAGAGCAGCTTCTGATTGACATTCTCAATGAAACATGTGCTTCACAAGTGTGAGTCATTAAAATAAAGCCAGCTTCATCTGTACTGAATGGTGCAGTAAGAAGAATGAGAACAAATGTAACAAAATAGTCTACTTGAGACAAAATTGTGTTTTAATGAGGTTTTGGTAGAAACCAGCTTCTCTGGCTTTGATTTCCATGGAAACTAGTATGGCAATGCTCTTTACCACTGCCTGCAGTGGGGCTGCATGTAGCAGTATTAACAGCAGTGTCTGCTGGGTGATGAGCTGGCCAGTGCCTGTGGGATGCTCAAATTCAGGAGCATGAACCGAACTAAGTGGGGTCACTGCCCCAAAAAGCCACCCATGGGTCCTGGCATGTCTCACCTTTCTTCTCCCAAGGGCTCTTCTCCCTGAATTTCCTGGTGAGAGCCCAGGGATGTTGTACCTTCTCCCTGCCTCAGTTGCAGCTGATGGGTGGATCTCAGTATCACCTTTGTAGCAGCCTCAGCTTTCTGTAAGTGTAGGGTAGTCATGAGCTCTCACAGGCTTCACCCCAGCTCTCAAGATCCATCTTCACCTTGTGTCCTGGCATGTTGTGTCACTGCCCTGTGGGACTGTCATGGGGTCTCCTGGTGGTTATTTAGTTTTAACCTGTAGACATGCTGCTGTTTGCTGTTGGTATCCCTTCAGCAGCTGGGTGACAAGAACTGGCCCTGCAGTACAGCTGGATTTTGGAAGTGTCCACAAAGGTTTCAAAGAAATGGGGCAACTGAATACAAAGTAGAGAAAACAGCTTATTTGGAAAGGCTATTTGAAATATTATTTGAAAATTCTTTTTTCAGTTCACCAATGTTTGTGTGAAATTCTTTACCCATGAAAATACCTTGTTTCCCAGTCCTTTGAATATATAATTATGACAACTCATAAATCATGTCAATGCTGGTATATTTTGAAGGTGATGGTTGGCATTTTGCCTTTGCTAAAGAGAAGCAGTGCTGTTCCCAGTGCTGTGGCAAGCAGAAAAGCAGTGGAAGGGAAAATGCTAAAATAGGTATGAGGGCACTTGAATGTGGCCATAGTTTCCTGAGTAGAAAGAATGGGAAGATGGCTGATGGGTGCCCTTCAGCCCTATCAGTAGCAGAACAACAGGGCAGAGAAGAAAGGGTGTGAAAGGAATAGGAGTCTTCCTGTGGTGGCTGGGGTGTTTCTAGAACAAGAAGACTGTGGGTCAGGCTCTGAGGACAGTGAGATCTGTCTCTTGTTTCCAATTCTTGCTGCCCTCAGCCCTTCTGCAAGCTATCCCCCTCCTATTTCAGTGGACAGCTTGGCCTGTGCTGGGTAGCCAGCAGGACTTGGAAGACCAGTGCTCAGGCTGGGACTTCTAAGCTTGGCTCCCACTGAAGAGACATTATGCAGCCAGCAGCAAGGCTGCACTGATATGCAGGTGTCTGTGTCCCAGGCTGCAGCATAACGTGGGGCTGTTGGACCCCATTGCACCCACCTTCATGGATTAGACTGTCCAAGGCTGGCCATGCCTGAACTACAAGGTCTTTTCCATCCCTCATTGCAGTGATTCCTTCCCTTTTAAAACAAACACAAGAGCCACCAGTGCTACAGCTGGAAATTCAGTGGAGAACACATAATGGGGACAGTTAATTCTGAATTTTGCCTTGGCCTTCCAAGGGACAAAGAAAAAGGATGTTTTGCTGTCAGCTCTGGCTCTCAGTGACTGCAGAATGGTCACATCAGTTCCCAGTACTCCCTTCCGTTCTCCAAACTGGGAACAGTTCCACCGGGCTGCCACATGAAGTGAACTTTAATTCAGTCACCTTAGAAAACACTTTTCCCATGGCAAAGAGGAAACAATTTTATTATTGGTGTTTCCTAATTGATTTTCTCCTGTGAGTTGTTTAATTCTTTGTTGTTTTTTTCTTTGCTTGATCAATCTCTGAGTTTGCTGCACTCACAGCGGAGTGTGAGAAAAGCAAACCCTCCCTCTACCACAGCATTCGCAATGCAGCCGGTGCTGCCTGCAGCTTGGTCAGGGTGGGCTACACAAGCTGCCTGGACCGTTGTGCCACTGCTGGGGCAGTTTGTTCATGCTGATCTCCTCCTCTGTACTGACCACAGCAGTTACGCTGCATCTGGTGTGTGCACCTACACATTCTGCCTTGCCTGCCCAGCCAGGCAGGAAAATAAGGGTGAAATTCTTGTTCTATTCAGCCTCAGAGTGTTT
This sequence comes from Forpus xanthops, assembly GCA_032466535.1. Lineage (NCBI taxonomy): Eukaryota > Metazoa > Chordata > Aves > Psittaciformes > Psittacidae > Forpus > Forpus xanthops. The sequence continues at coordinate 43,186 of JASSUY010014091.1, forward strand.
TGATATCATCTTTACTTACATCTGCTTTTCTCCTTTGTGGTCTTAAAACAGACTTCATGGGTGAGGAGACAGTACAGAGAAACAGTTTTCTCAGCAGACATTGATGGTTGGCTTTCTCCTCACTGCTGCATTTTTCCTTCTCTTTTTGCAGGGTTGTGGGGGTTATTAATTAGTGCATACACTTGTCAGATTTTGGAAACAAGTCTAAATCATTGCTCCTGCTTGCATTAGATTTCTTGCTGTGCATTTTCACAGAATCGTAAGATCAACTAGGTTGGAAAAGACCTTTAAGATCAACCATTATTTTAACACTGTTGGCTTTAAGAAATGCAAGAGGCTGGAAGAACACTGCCAGTCAGCAGTTGCTGGTTTTGTGGCAGAAGCAGCGGTAGAGAGCTAGCCTAAGGCAAGTGAGACTGAGGGTTCCCCTGGGGAGCCTGATGCTCATCCTGCTTGGGTTTCCTTCAGCAATTGACACAGGGAAACTGGTAATACAACATTTAAATCTTGAAGTGGCTACAAGGACAGGCAGAAACACAGATAATGCTTGAAGTGGCCCTACCTTCTGCACTGGCAGTGTTCATGGGATGCTCTGTACAGGTCCTCCCTTGGTGTCCAACATCACCTCTCTTCCCCTTTGAAACACCCTGCCTATCTTGCATTGTTCATCTGCAACGCTGCACAATATGCTGAAACATCTTCCTGCTAAAAGCAGCTTAATGACAGCTGCTGTGTAAATGAAGTTGACTATGTGGGCTTCAAAACATCTGGACTGCCTTTGCCATTGAACATGCTGCAGTGCAGGAAGCATGCAAACAGCGTTTCAGCAGCTTGGGCATGGAGAGACCTCTTTAAGGCATAAGTAATTGCTCTCTAGGTAATCTCTCAGATTTTTGAACAAAAGTAGCAAATCATAGCAAAGACTTGATTCCAAACTGCTGGATTTGCTCAGCTTGATGTGTTAAGCTTGCAGGCTGCTATGTCCTTTTGGCCAGCTCTGAATAGTTTTAAACCACCAAACCAGGCTTACTGGCACAGGCTAGCACAGGGCAGCCTGGCTGTAAGCTGAGAGATTCAGCTGCCACAGGAGAGTTCAGCCTCTTGCTCAAGAATCACTTTTACCTCCTGCCATATCTGTGATTTTCATGGAAGCCTTCACCTCAAAGAGTTTTTGTTTAATCTAAAACACTCAGCCTGTGAGAGCCGATAATGATATTGCAGCCATAAATATCTGCTGCTGAAAAAGAGCATTGAAGATGCAACAGATATAGCTAAGTCTAAGGTCTTCTGCTTGGGGTTAAACTGTGGAATGTAAATGCTTAGGCTCGGTCTTGCACAGCTCCTCTCAAGGCTTCAATGCACCATGTTTCCAGTATTTGTATTTTAACTCTCTTAAATGCTCTTGTGCAAAGTTTGGTGTGGGTTTTGTAAGTAGAGGCTGCCTGTTACAATGCTGTTGACAAGGACAACCAAATGATGTCAAAGTCCCTCTAATTATCCCAAGCTGAAGTGTCACCTCTGCTTTCTGTCTGAGTAGATGAAAGCACTGTTCAAAGAGACCCACTTAATACCGAAGCATTTTTCAAGGCAATCAAGAGCTCCAAGCTCTTTCCCCCTTAAGCAATCTAAATGCTAAATAGATCTTTAAAATAATTACCATATCTAAGTCGAGGAGCCATTTTCCCCTGCAAACACCTGATGTTCATTAGCAATATTTAAGGTGTCACACATCACCTCTGTTTACTCTAAGCTCTGTTGGCAGGAGTTTGTCAGGTGTCTGCCAGTGTTGAGCTGATGCTGAAGAGCTTGGGGAAGCTCTTGAGCACAAATCATTTGGCCTGAGAGCAGGGGTCTGGATTTCTGTGAAACTCTTCTCCTTTCCCCGTCTCAGCTTAATTCTTATCTCATTAAAAATAAATAGCATCAATGAACAACACCAACCTGGCACCAGCCTAAGCCAGGTCCCCAGATTAGAGATGAGCTTACCTGCTAAAGCTGCTCTAATTTATGCCTCGCATGATAATAAAGCTTCATTTGGACAAAGGATGTATGGTTCTACCCTAGTGTTGAACCATTCTTAAATGATTTTCTGTCTCTGGAGCAAGGCCTGGCACCTGAGACTGCTTCAGGAATCACTTTGTATTTTTGTTCTGTAACTGTTTAATTTCAAGCTCATGAACAGCGTTTGGAGCAGTGCCTGGCATACAGCACCTTCCTGCCATGCACATGCCCCAGCTGCTGCTATAAAACTGTAATTTTCTTCTGGTGCAGGTCATCCTCAGATATTCCTACCATGGATTTCAAGAGAGCCTCACCATAAGCCACTCTGCTTTGCCCTTTACTTCCTCCTGCCAACCCCAGGGAAGCCTATGCAGCTTGATGAAATAGAGAAAGCAGTGACTATTCTCTTATTTTTGCATTGATTCACAATGGCTGCACTCTCAGAAAGCTTACCAAATCAAGGGCAATGGAGGAAGACCTTGTTTAAGAGTTCCCTTAGCACCTACTCACAGAGATGGTCTGAATACAGCTGAGACTAAAGCACTTCTGGGTAGGTGTTGGAGCAGATCCTGAGTTGTGAAGACTGAGATATATGTGTTTGAGGTGAATCCAGGTTTGGACAACAGCTGAATAAAAGCTTTTTGGATTCCAGTGTGAGAGCTAACGGTTCAAATCCACCTACATCATTTGGATCTGGTCTGTATGGACCCCATACATCATCTGAGGACAGCCTGGGAAAGAGTCTGAAATCATCTGACTCTGAGACCTATACTTTGGCTAGAATTCCATATATCTCTCTTAATGCACACTTCTCAAAGTTCTTATTCAAATGTCTAATTTAAATAATGTGTGCTCCATTACCATGGGGATTCATTATTCTATAATACACTGCCAAAAATGCAGATCTTGAGTTGCTGGAGTTACCGGCACACTTAAATGGGATTAAATGGGAGTGCTGTGCATGATAATACTATCATCAGTGACCTCTGTGAACTCAGAGCCTCCGGACGCCATGCCCATTAGTAAAACAGATTACAAAATCTCAAAGGGCTTTTTTGGTGCTGTTCAGAGGAAAAGCAAGCACTGCTGTAGAGATTTCCTCTGAATTAAAAGAGTAATAAAACCTGACCCAGAGCACTGTGAGCAGGTGTGAGAAGGGTTATTTGAGGGCAGCCCCTCATACCCCACGGCTCCCACCAGCTGATCGAGTTTTAATTTAACCATAATTCCAGCAAGCTAATGAAGGGAACTGTCAGGAAAGGCTTAGTGCTGGCTGTAGCAATGAGTGACCAAGCAGATCCTGAAGGCTGTAAAAGGCTTTAAGGGGATCAATATTCTCTGTGCTCTCATTTCTAATTGGGCTTTGTTGCAGGGCTCTAATTCATATAGTTCATTAAAGGGACTCAGATGGAGTTTCTGTAACTGGGTTTATTCTCCTAGGGCATAGGATCAAAATAGCAGCAGCAAGCAATTGCCTAGGCCCCTAAAACTTATCTGGAGAGTAATTGCAAAATAGCAAAGCATTGGACTTCAAAGAAACACGAATGTGGCTAACTCAATATTATTAATTGCATTTAAATTTAAAAAATAAGCTATCTACCATGTTAGGAGTCACTTTAAAAGACATTCCATGCCATGTAGTAGATGTTTCAAGTGCATTTCTGGGGCAAGCAATTTCTGGGTCTTCATGAAGCCCATGAGTAAATAGCTCCTAAACAATATCAGCTAGAGTTATATCATCTCTCATTCTCATGACACCATGCCCAAAACACCAAACTTGTGAAACAATGAGGAAAACGTGGAAAATATATGGGAAAGATGCTGTTGCAACTCTTGCAGGGACACTTTCATCTTCCCTGCAAAACATCTGTGGACAGCTTTAGCCAAGTAACAAAGAAAAATCCAACACAGAGTACTTATGTGTGTTGGATCAGATCAAAGTGCCACCCAGCCCATTAGCCTGTTTCTGTCAATGATCCACACCAAGTGCCTAGGAGAAAATGTATTGTATTGTGCTGCTCTCCCAGGGCATCCAGAAACTTTTCATATTTTGACATCCTCAGCCAGGGATGGCATCCTTGCATTGAACAACCTTTGATGAACTTCTCTTTATGGAGCTTACCTAAGTAAATAGGAAGAGGGGTGTGTTCCAATTCTCAGAGGATCTTCTGCTTTGACTAATTAGCACTACTTGTTACCAGTTAGGGTAGGTGTCAGGTTTTGATGGAAGGTAGGGCAGGAAATATCTTGTCAATGCCTGTGTGAGGAGGGAAAGGGGGTATTGGACCAAAGTACTCAGCATTAAGCTGTTCACCTGGTATTAGCCTGGAACCTGTATTTTACATTATTCCAGGAGCCAAAAAAAAACTTGGACAAAGTCACACAGGTAGTTTTTTTCAATCTGAATTATGTGCCAAACACTTCTGAGGCTGCACCTCCACTCTCCCTGCAACTACGTTTAAGTGATGTCTAACTTCTAATGACTACGTGCCTGGAGCTAGTAATGAATTTTCCACAGAAACAATTTAAACTAAGAGGTCAGATTTACAGAGATTAAAATGTTTTATTTGAGGTATGTTGGAGGCAGGAGGAGGTTGGTAAAAATTGTTGACTGCTGTTTCCCCACAGGAGGAATCTGGGGCTCAAAGTGAGTTGCCTGTGCTTCCTGTACATAGGGAGAATGGGGTCTGAGGAGGAAGACAGAAGCCTTCATGCTGAACAGAGAGCTCTCTAGATTATACAATATGCTAACAAGACGATTGCCCATTCATTATAAGATGAAGGTAGGCCCCTATTTTTCCTTGGTGTTTTCAGAAGGGAAAAACTTCCTGAAACTATAGCTGACCTGATTTGGGTGCCTTTCTGTCAAGAAACAGAGCAACACAGTTTTGCAGTTAATGCAGCCTCTGCTCTGCTCATTTCAGACAAGTTTGAGCTCTCCAGAATATCCAGGGTGAGTGTCTTTGTTAAGATCAACTGCTTGGTGCTGTGGTTTAAGCCCAGTCGGCAACCCAGAACTGTGCAGTCGCTCACTCACTCCTCCCCCTTCCTCCCCCAGCCCCTGGAAGGCTGGGGAGGAGAATCGAAAGAATGTAACTCCCATGGATTGAGATAAAACAGTCCAATAACTATGGTATAACATAAATCACTACTGCTACCACCAGTGATAACTATGATAAGGGAAATAACAAGGTAAGAGAATACAACCACTCACCACTCGCCGACTGATACCCAGCCCAACACCAGCAGTGATCTAACCCTTCCAGGTAACTGCCCCCAGTTTATATAGCAGGCATGACGTGCTGTGGTATGGAATACCTCTTTGGCTAGTTTGGGTCAGATGTCCTGTCTCTGTTTCCTCTTGGCTTCCCTTCCTCCTTGGCAGAGCATGAAGCTCAGAAAGTCCTTGGTCAGAGTAAGCATTACTGAGCAGCAACTAAAAACATTGGTGCTATCAGTGCTGTTCCCAGGCTGAAAGTCAAAACCACAGCATTGCACCAGCTACTAAGAAGGAGAAAAATGACTGCTACTGCTGAACCCAGGGCAATTGGTTATTCTCATGTCTCTTTCTCAAGCCTTCTATCTGAAATTATTTTGTTTTGTATGAATAATAAGCGCTTTTACTTGAAGATGATAGAGGAAAGGGATAGAGGGTCCATTGCGCGATCACTGAACAATTGTGTTGTAAACATGAAAAAAAACACATGCTATTTTAGGAGGCACTAAATGATTCATTCCTGGTTAGGACAAAGGAGGCGTCATTTCTACAATATGAAAGACTGGTAAACTTAATTTAGAGCTGCAGGTGCCCAGAATGATAACTGTGTTCAATCAAAGACAAACTTAAGAAATGCTGAAGAAAACTGCTGGGATGAGGAGACAGAGCAACTTGTACAGAAAGAAGCTACTAAACACAAGTTACCAATCTAGCAAAACTGAGATGGGCAATGATTGCTTTTCCTGGGAGATGAAAGGAGAAGTACTTGAATATAAAAAGAAGCTACTAGCACAAAGTGTCTAGAAATTGAAATTAAACTCGCTTGGCCTAGGATTTAGAAGGACACTAATTAGCTGAAAAGTGTGCTCTGGAAAAGTGCTACAAGCCAGGCAATTAAAGGACTGGCTTAGCACTGGCTAAAATCCTAGAATGATGGGCACGGAGAAGAAAAAATTCTGTATCTGAAAACCACAGAATTCTATATTTGAAAAATACAGAATTTTAATAAGAATTCTCTTCTTCAAAGAGAAGACTTGAATGCTAACTCTGCTTGCTATGTACACTGGTTGTCTCGGTGCTTCTGCTACACTCCAGTGTTGCAGTGGAATAGATGTGCAAGCTAAGAATTCCCTTGGAGACCAAGTTAATTTATTGAGAGATTTCTTTCCCCCTCCCCTCTTCCTGCTCAGAACCTGAGAGGAGCCATAGCTAAACATGAAATGTGGAGCAAGGTTTATTTCTAGTCCTAGTAGTGCTGACTTTCCCCTGCAAGTACAAGATAGATACTGCATTAGGATGCTTTTGCCTCCCAGTGAGATTAGGAGGCATTGGGGTGGAGGCAGGGGCACAGATGTGATTGATTGCTTTTCCCTCCTTGTCATGTATGGCTTGTTTCTTACCTTCCCCTAGCATTCTGCAATGTCCTTGAGCTTTCCCTATCAGTACAACACAGGTTGCTGAGGCCTTTTACCTCTTATACAGATTACTTTTTTAAATCTATTGAGGGCTGGAAAGGGGGGCAGAGGGGTTGCATCTGGGCGGCAGGTCTGATGACCTCTCAGGACTAAACCTCTATAACAAGGCATTATTCCCAATAAGAATACCAGAACAAGATCACATCTGACTGTTCTGCACCCTGCTTTTGTCACTGATTATTAGTTGCACCTTCTGTACCCTGGTGAGTAAGAGTGTTGTGTCATGCAAGCCCACTCATGAGTACTTGATAGCCTGCCATTTGCAGTACTGTTCAAGATGGACTGAGGAATACTGAGTTCAAATGCCTGCATTAAATTAGTCAGAGCAGGGATTTGAAGTTCAGGTTTCCCATTTTTCATGATATGGGATGTTTAGGTAGTGAGTCCAATAGAATGATAAGATAGTTTGGGTTGGAAAAGAACTCCAGAAGTCATCTAGTCTGGTCCTGCTCAAAGCATGTCTAAACAGATCAGGTCATTCAGTCTGGTGTCTAGTCAGGTCTGGAACATCTCTAAGGACAGATATTCCCCAAACTCTCAGGGCCAGCAGGCTTCAGTTGGGAGTGTGTGAAACACAATGCCATTGGTATCTAAGAAGGTAATAATTTAAACTTAGGAGCCTGTTTCCTGCACAGTCAACGGGATGATGCAGGAGTTCCCTGAACAGGAATTGAACACACTAGGTTAGATAGAAGCAGTGGTGCATTAGAGTTCTGGGCCACAGAAGTGTCATATTTAGCCAATGGCAGAGTCCAGAAACACAGTCTCTTACAAACACAGCCCAATTTTTTCCCTTCTCCAGATCTTGTTGACTTGCATGGCACAAACACAAGGCATGCAGCAGGTACACAATGTTCCAGAAGCTGTATGTCACTGAATGCTGATGCAAAGATGACAGTAGGTAGGAACAGTCTTAGTTGGAAGGACTATGGAACAGTGCAGGGCTTGCAGCAGCAGGTCAACTAGGGTGTGCATAAAACTGGTAACAAAACCCTTGCTAACACTCCACCAAGGATGGCAGTGAACTGGGATACACAACATGCAAGTTTTACTTGTGTGCAGTATGCAAACTCAGCATAAACAATAGGAATAAAACCTATAAATTTGAGCTGTGCCCAAACATCATCCTGATAAACTGTTCATACACACGTAGTTCAGATTACAGCAATGAGACGACTAATTGCTAGAATCCGACATTTCCCTGTAATGAATCCAGATGGGTCTTACTTTAACTTTTGTCCTTTTCAGACACAGTGAGAATGAACTATTTATTAATGGTCAGAATAGAGAGCTGCCTTGTACTACACAAACCCAAACATCTCCATTCAATGTATTTCAGTGGCAAATTCACTCCCCTGCTGTTTCAGTGAATGGTACGTTATATCCAGCCAACACTAAGTCACATAAGACAATATTCAGTGCAGAAAACCTGAGAGAATTGACTCATATGGCAAAGCTCAAAAGTATTTTTCTATTTCAACAGATTTACTCATGCAGTTTATGCAGAGGTAGTACAAGCTATCTATCATTTTATTAAGATAAATACTGAAGTCAATACTCTCAGATTTCAGAGTGGGTACCAAAGGTAAGCAACACAGATGCTCAGTCTCAGAGTATCTGAGACTGTTACTAGCCTTAGCCATCCCCCATCTGCTGCTGGAGAATTGATAAATTATGCTCCCTGGCTTCCCAAATACTACTCCTCTTCCCTGACAATGGTAAGACAAAAGAATATATATTTTATTTGTTTCAGTGTTCCCCATGGTCCAGCATGGTCTATGAAACTTAAGAGTTTCATAGCAGTTGAAAACCAGCTTGAAATTACTTCATACTTGCAATCGAGCTGCCCTGGATTTTTTTATTTGCTTTCTTGATGGGTTGTTTTGAGTTTTCAACATAGCTGAGTTTCAGTACAATGGGGCCATTACTCAGTGGGAACTGCAAATGTATGTAACTGTTTTTGTACTCTAAAGTAAAGTAGCTGGAGCATTCCCCTCCTACCTCTTGAGAGCAAGTCATCTTAAGAAGCATCCTTGCTTTCAGTGCAACACAAGCTAGCACATTGCTTTTCATATAGAAATGAGATCACAACCAGCAATCTTGCAACATTCTTACTGATTTCTAATGCAAGTGAAAAATCTTCTGGCTCTTCTAAGCACATGTAAGAGTTACTAAGAAATATAACAAGGTGTTCTTGGTACTATTTATGCTTTTGTTTTTCTCCACTGTATGCAACAGTGGTCTTTAGCATGAAAACAGGCTGATGTAGCAATGGGACTGCTACTTTCCTGCTGTGCTTACGATGCACAGTGATGAATGTCATGATTTTAGTCTATTTTAAAAGAACGTGATGATGGAAGAAGCTGTCGACAAGTATTTTAACTCTTCAGCTTATTTCACCCTCAAAGCAGGAATGCAAACTCAATTTTTGTTTTTCACAATCCCACTTCAGCATACTGAAAGAGGCTGCAGAGTGGGATTCCTATAAGAAACTAATTCTGTTATTACTGTGGTGTCAAATACAGTGCAAAATCTAATCCTAGTGGGGTGACCCCCTGCCACAGTACATTACTGATGCGCAGGAGCATATAACAGTAGATAAACTGGTCCTTTATATATAAAAATTTATCTACCATTTTCTACAGCAGCACCTAACACGCTTGACTTTATTCTCAAAGCCTCTGCCTGTTGGTGCTCCTTGGCAGACTTATTCTCTTCTTCCCCAACACCCAGTGTCTTCTTTGTACATAGTGTGAAGTAGCATTATGCTTTTCAACAGCACTATTAGATTGGTTCAGCCAGCTCACAGAACTTCACCTTACCATTTACACAGTGAGCAGCCATGCCAAGAAAAGAGTTGCACCATTCTGGTCATGCCCAACTTGAAATCAGTAGCAGGCATTCCAGTGACTATGTGACAACTTGCCTATTCCATGACTAGAAAAGATGCAGCACGGCTCACAGCTCCACAAGCCAAGCAGAAGTCAGGCAAGTACCTCACTTGCTCTGTACTCCTGGCAAATGAATGAGGGCTCATATGTCCCACTGGATGGAGACTAGGCATGCTTCATGGATGTGCAAAAAGAAGAAGTATTTCCACACCTGGACATACTAGATGTTTGGATTCTACTTTTTAGCCCTATTTACAATACTGTAGAGAATGCTACCCTATGAATCCTGCACTGCTCCTGGTTGAGTATACCAGTACAGTCCAAGACTTCAATCTGTACCTACAGCAGGCAAACTCTGGACTAATGCAAAACCCCTTGCTTTTCTACCCGCTGTAGTGTTTCAGTCTAAAGTGTCCTCCAATCCAAGCTTTTTCAGTACAGCAGAACTATAGAGACATTAGCACTCAAGGTACCAAGTGCCAGATATAATTTTGTAGTGCGTGCAAACAGTTAAGTCCTTATCTTTTGTAAAAGGAAGATGCAGTTTGGAGCAGAACCCCATCAAAACAATTCACCTACTCTTCTCTCAGGAGAAAGCTGGGAGGAGAGTAATTCACTGGGTCTGTGGTGCGATACATTCAGCCTGCTCTTATGCATCATCTATTCCACAGCAGACACGCTTACTTGACTACTCTTATAAAGATCAAGCTTAGAGTGCAAGAGGGTTGCTGTGCTTCCCAAAAATCCCCAGGAAAGACAGTAGACAGGATTAGGCCAGAGAAGTTAACTTGGCAGAACAGACTTTGAGGCATTCTGTAATACAGCAAACAACTGTTGGTTCAGCCATTGTAACATTGTGAGTCCCATTCCCTGGCAAACAGGCAAGAAAGATTTGTGTTCGGCAAAACCCACAAAATTCAGCACTCAAGTTTAAAGAAAGGGTATTTTTTTATTCCCCATTAAGACTGTCTCAAGGACATAAATGAACGTTGGAAAACCCACCCGAAGGGCACATACAGTGAATGTAGCAAAGTACAATGTGATCAGCCCTCGGGGTTCAAATAAGGCAGGACCATCAGCTAGTGAGAGGAAAAAAAACAAATTTAAACTCTACTGAAGATGTTACACTTTCTTCTCCATTTATACGGAAAAAAAAGTCAAGCCCAACAAAATCCTTGCATCTCTAACAATACATTCAGTCCTGGCTAAAGAGTTTAGTAAGATGGCAACAGGATGACTATAATACAAAACGTTCACTACTACACTCTGTACACGCCTGTTGTCCAAGCCCTCCCCCAAACCCATGTAATGATGGTGCCCCCATTATTTGCTGGCTTGCTGGGCCTGCCTGCGGAGGAGGACGTAGATCTTCTCCTTTATCCAGTCTTTATTGTATGGTTGGTATGTCTGAGTATCAGCACGGTAACTAGAGAGGAAAAAAAAAAAACACTTGTAGTATTAAACTGCTCTGTAGTACATTTACCAGAAGAACTTCACAAAACAATTAAACATCCTCAAGTGTATGATTCAGAAAGCTGCGTGTAGAACATAAGTAATAACAGAAGAAAATTGAAATTGTGGCTTATCAAATTTATCCTGTTTGCTAAAAAGCAGTCACCCCAAAACTAGATGCCCCAAGGACTACTGAGTGCCTGGTTTGCAGCATGTTTGCATTTTGATTCCTGAATATAACTGCTTGTGGGAGACAACAAATAGAATGCCTTAGTATTTCTGAGCTCAGAATGAAGAATAGTTCCACCAGGAAATAATCCAATTTGTCTTAACAAGCCAAACACTTTTTCAATACTACTTCAGGCAAGCTTTCACGTAAGCTTTCAAGCTAACACTTGGAATTTTGTGAAAACTACAATCATTCAGGAGCAAAGGCAGATTCACAGATGGATGACAAAGAATTCTTGCCAGCTGCAGTGACGGCAAGCTCAGCTCTACCAAACAAGGACACTTCATAAAAAGCAAACTGAAAACAAGAACCCACAGACTCATTTTCTTTGCTACTCAGGGATAGTTAGCAAGAGTAGTTCACCAGCATGATTTCTTGCCAGGGTCAGAGAACTCAGTTACTCAAAACACTGTTGAATTGAAGCATATTTAGACTAAAAGTGAAAGCAAACTGTGTGAAGTTATCTGTGTAGATTCATGCCCTCCTGCTCCCCTTAGCTGTTGAAGTTAATTTTTTTTTTTTTGATGAAGATGCTATTTTCACTGCATACTTCAAGAACTACTCAAGCTCTACTCAGTTATTACATCTTGGTATGTGTATTTCCAACCAGATGAGAAGGTCGAGATTTCATTGGTAAGAAGCTAAATAAAAATCCAGAGTGAACTCAAATTACAGTTCAACTAATTACAGTTCTTGCCTAAAGAAAAAAAACCTAAGCATACTGTTTCTAACAAAACCTTGTTATTTAAAACCCAGCATGACTGGTTCAAGGGCACAGAAAGTTTCAGTATATGTTGATATAGTAACAGTTAGTAGCATTTCCTGTGCAGTATAAGAAAAGTTAGTTTCAGGAAAAGTTACTGATTTATGCCCTCACACCACTCCATTCATAATGCTACACCACAAGAATGGGTAGCAGGTACTTCTACTTCAAGAACACTTCATGAACACAAGACGCATCTGGTACGCTATGTGTGCCATCTGGTGGAAAACTATAAGCTGAAGTAGAATTGGCAGGATAATGAGTTTACAAGCCTAATTAAGAAAGGTAGAATGTTGCTAGGAAACAGTTATTACTTCATGAAGAAAGTAGCTAGCTTCAGTCTATTATATAAACAGAGTGTGTCTTTCAAACTGTGTCAGCCTAGTGCTTCGACACCTGAAGAGCAAACATGGCAGAATGTCTAGAGGAAAGTAACTGCAGAAACTAATCCTGTTTTACTTGTTCTACTGAACATTGTTAAATGCCATTTATAAGTCACTACCAGTAACGTAAGGTTCTATACATCAGAATGCAAAAGAAAGCAATTTGATGCTCAGTTCTGGTGCTTTTTAATAGCCTTTTAAATGTATTAACTGGCAGAGGCTGTTCCCTGTGCAGCTACACAACTGCACTGAGGTTTTAAATGGAGCAGTAATTCTACAATTCTGATATCCAAAGCCTAACACTATGGTCTTTTGTTACTTAAACAAGATTCCTATGGAATTTTTGTGAAGTAACTGTGATATCAAACTGTTACCTTGAAAAGTATGATGCGGAAAGTACTCATCTGGATTAAGTGATTTTTCACACTGTTGTGATTTGACTAGTGAAATTTAACATCTGATTTTACACTGCAGTCAGAATTGAAAGCATACAAGACCACCTTTGCCCATAACTTTAAAATGCAGATGAGAACTGGAGACAACGTATTCATAAGAACACTTACAACAATTACCTAGGGCTCTCTGATCTATTAGGAACAGATCACTTCATTAGGATTTACAAAAACTTTCACCTTGCTGGATCCTGATCAAAATAAACAGCTGGCTGCATGCACTTCTGTAGACTTTTACCATAACACTAGTACAGCCCTCAGCTGAATAAAATTCTGTAATCATTCTGCTTCTGTAAGAATCGGACCAACTGCAGATACAGCCCAAATTTAAAACAGATTCTAGCATAAATAAATAATGTATGTGTTTGCATTCAACTGCTGGATTTCAGTATTCGAAATACTGCAAGCTTCAATGTGCCTAAAATCCAAGTGGAACTGTCAGCTTTTAAGCTTTCTTTACAGATGCTTCATTCCAATGTAGTTAATTGGTGTGGTCAACATGGCATGCCTGCCGCAATACTGCTGCCTTACAAACAGTTACGGCAAACACCACTCAGAACCTCACCAGATTTCACACAGAACATGCAAAGAGTTTAGATGGAGGATTTCTCACTTCTTTAAGTCACTGAAATGGACTTATACAATTCAACTTACACAAGACAGCTGAGGTCTGCCAAGTCATCAATGAAGTCAAACAGCTGGCTGATATCATACGTAATGGATGGACTGTTCGGATTCATTCTTTTCAGATGCTCTTCATACATTTTACAGACTCCTACAGAGAAACAAGAGTAACGTTAAAAAACCACAATTGTTATTTGCTGAAACTTCTTCAGCTACTGAAGCACAGATATCAGGAAAGTTCAGAGATGATTACCATGAAAACAGAGACATAACTATCTTACTCAGATTCTGAGGATTTGAAATGCTTTTGGCTTTAGCTATTTGAATGGAAACATAATACTACAAAATCAGGTAAGAGGACTAGAAAGAAGCACTGTCGTCATCAAGAGGGAAAAGTTTACTTCTGTCAAAGACGTAACTTTCCATGCAGTAAGCTCCAATGGAAACATGAAATTCCTTCTGATAATTTTAAAACAGCAATTTGCACCATATATTCCTACTGTACAAACACCTGAGAGAAGAACTAGTATTGTATACAGCTACTCAAATCTCAGAAGAAAGACCATTCTTGATGAAAGAGTCAAATAGGGATTCTGTGGTAACAGTGACAGCACAAGCCTGTAGATGAATTTAAATCAGTTTTATTTAAGCTAACCCATAAATAATTCAGATACATTTGAGAAGAATATATCATGGAAGTGAGCACAGAGGCTTTACATGGTCTTTATTATGCTTTTGTTTGCCTGGCAAAACTTCCTGAACTAGAATTTTTAATGCTAATTGAATGTCCACATTTAAATCACACATCTCAATCTTCTTTCCTAGCTCACTGTATGTCTCAGTCACACAGCACTTTTTCTCTGGCATATATGCTACGAGGCTGCAAATTATGTATCAACTGCACACACACTTTTTATTTTATATATTATTTCCAGCAGCAAACTTTCCTTCACATGGCTAGCATAAAAATTAGCAGAAGTTGCATTCAAACAAGCCTGCTGGATTACCCCACCAAGAATATTGCCTGCTCTCACAAACTGTATGTAATTCCATCTATTTAAATCAAAAAGAAACATTTAATGTAAAAATAAAGTTTTAGAAATTAAAAATAACTAATTTTCAGTTTGCTGAAACATTAGTAAATGAAAATAATGAGGCATTTCTACTTTTTTTTAATTACCCTGGAAGACATAAACAGCAACTTCTTTTCTTACTGAGTAAGTTTGGGAATATGTCAAAATGTCCTTTTTACAATAGTTTTGACTACCATGTCTGCACTCACCTTCCATGCACTCGTTCACCGATTCATAATCAGCATATGTTCTGCCTTCTGGCCTTTTGGTAGGCTGGACAAGTAGAATTGTGTGAGACTGAAAAACAAAAGAAATGCCAACAAAACAGGTTACTTGCAAAATCTGAATTATTTTTTTGTTTGAATTAAGTTATTTATCTGGACAAAGCATTAAAAAGTATAATATTAGAACACAGAACTAGCAATCAAGGACACAGCATTTTCCAAAAGTACTTACTGTTCATATGAGCTGCGTTAAAAATTTTTGGTTCCTATCAATCCCCACATAACTTTAAAATGTCTAAAATCACCAAGAAAACAGCCACTGTGCTGAAAAAGGTATCACAGAAATGGTAATTTCTATTTAAATGCAAAAGCAAAGCAATAGCCAATTCATAAAACCCATGCCATTAGTGCATTTATTTATTCCGTTCTAAATGCAAGATATTAGAAAGATTAAAAAAAAAATCCAATTAAAGAGCAAGGAAGGAATCAGACTTAACTTCACTGTCAGTATCTCCTTAAAGATTTTAACAGAAATGACTATTTTGAGTTATTCATTTCACTTCAGGAGAACACAAATTATATAACAATATCACACTCAGTATTCAAGATGATTTCCTGCAAAACAGATGCACTGTTTTTTTATACTTCAGTGAGTCGACTGAAACGGCAATTATGGCACAGATAATGGTTTCAAAAGTCATGATCCGTAGGCTTGTTCTTCTGCAGGAAAGACTTACATGGTTGTACCGTCTCTGGCTTGTTTTTTTTTTTTTCTGTAATAATTTTCACTTGGCTACAGCAAATAATTTGATCAAACAAAAAGACTTCTGAAGTGTACACAATCTGTGACCTAATTAACAGGTTACACAGCATGGAAAATTTGCAAGTATGCTACAAAACACCATTTCCAGTGCTGCTAATTTGGATCCAACATTTTCAATGCTAATATATAAGGCAAGCACACAACATGCAATATTCATGGAGGTAACTGCAGAGTAGGACACATTGGAAACAAATGCCTTAGTGTATTATTTAGCTTGAATTAATCCTGATCCACACTTTGGATGTACTGGTGAGGATACTAGTTCAGTGTTCAAGCGCAGTGACAGAAAGGTGGCAAATACTAGGATTTACCAGGAAAATACATGAAAACACTACATCTTTGTACCATGATACAATGTTCCCACACTTTGAATAATTTTCAGCTCCTTAAATTCTGTCTTAAATAACATAAGAAGGACACTTGGAGAAACTCAGTAAAAAGTTAGAGAGTTACACAGCAGGACTTTTCCCAATCAGAAATGGAAAAAGAGGGGAACTCAGAGCTACACACTGCAGCAAAAATCACATAAAGGAGACCAGATCATGAAAGACTGTTAATTTTCATGTATGCTAGAAGATGACAGATTTGAAAGGAATTCCCCAAGGGAATCTGGCTGTTCCTAAGTGCATTGTGCTTGAACAGGTGAGTCCTACCAGCGAGTCCAAACGACTGCCAAATTTTATTATAAAATACTTTTTTCCAGCACAATCATTTTTACTTGCTGGTCACTGATGACAAGGCTTGGTTCCACAACTTGCAACTCTGACTTTTTAGGAGCATATGACTAAGGCTCTTTTATTAACTAACAACAATTGGATGAGGTGTCAGGTGCCAGTTCAGTCAGTGTGTCTTTTTGCATCAGAATATCTTGCAAACTAGATTTGGCGTGTCTGATTACGCATACATACTCAGCTTTTTTAACAAAACTCAGTATTAAAAAAAAATTCTACTTGCCTGACAAAACCTAAAGGAGCACAGGTAAAACTGAACTGTTTGATACCTGAGTAAATTCTGAACTTTGCCTCTCAGTATCTTGTTGTGGAATAATTTTAAGTTTTCTGGCCTATAAATATCCAGACTATTACTAGCAATCTTTGAGTGTTAAATGAGTGCATATATTCCAAAGTTATCCCAATAATCAGATGAAAGGAAAAAAAAAAAATTAAAAAAAAAAAAAAAGGTGAGTCAGATATGTAAGACAGTTCTTTCAGAAAATTACAGCAGAAATTATTTGGGCTTCTGGCTTTTTTATCACTTCAGGCAGTTTACAATATCCCTATCAGATACCAGTGTGGAAATAACTGAAATGAATGCCACTGGGGGTATCGTATTATATAATTAATGCATTACATCTCAAATATTTCTTTGGGAACTTTCCATTATTTCACTTATGTGAGGGGAAAACTAAAAGTTTTGATCAAACTTCTTCTTCTCTCCTAAAGGTACAAAAAAAGCCAAAAAACAAAAAAAAAAGTGACTTGTTTAGAAGTCTGAGAATTTTCCTCCAACTTTTACTTCTCCTACTGAATATGCAGCTAGATGACAGGGCAAAAAATCAGTGTGATTAATAATTATTATGTCTAAAACAAGGAAAGATCCATAAACCTTCAGGTGCTAGGACCAGGTTGTCTGGAATAGCTCAGTAGGCTTTCATTTTTCTGATGGCATACGTTGGATTTTCTTGCATTTTCTTTAAAAGTAGAGTTGTGTTGGCTGCTGTTAAGCAGGTCACTGAATACGATACCACATGATTTATACCACAATAATTTTTAACCTCTAAAGAGTATGTCTTCCAGTTACTGAAGACGCAAATGTGTAGAAATGGTTAAGGTGCTGCTGACAATCAAATCAGCAGAAGCTAGGCAGTATCTGTACAAAGAGGCTTCCACCAATTGTAATCTATTCAACGACAAAGTAGAAAAAAAAACCCTACCACCCGTCCCCCAAAAAACCAAACAAAACAAAGGAAGATAAACAAGTGTTATAAGATATGCAGCGATGAAAATACAAGTAGTATATTGCACACAAATAAATGTCTTTCAGTTTTTCTGCAAGGCAGAAAAAGTGGTTTAAGGTTTGAGTGTCACATGATTCCACTCTGGACAACGGGGGCCAGGGCTTGTGGCTGCTCATCATAGCAGCATCTAACTTCTTATGAGCAAGTGGCAAACAGATGCAGAAGTTTGCTGCAAACAAAGAAGCAGCCACCCTTGCACCGGCGGGCTACAAGTTGCTTCAACATATTCCAATTTATTAGATGAATGCAACAACCTATTGCGACTGGTAGGCCTTTGTACTTCAGCGTGCTATTCAAGCAGCCCACCAGCGCAAGTTACCGCCTTTCCCTCTTCCAAGCGCTAGAAAGGAGCCAGGAAAGCAGCACGGGCAGAATTCTCTTCAACTAACGCAAATCAGCCATTTAAGGTAGGCATCCGCGAGGACAGCGCTCGCTGGGAAGAGCTGCGCCCCCAGAGCCGCCCTGGGACGGGGCTGAGGTTACCGGGCAAGCCCGCTCCACGCCAAGGCGGACGTTCCCCCCACCTCCTCGCTCGAGAGCACAGGGCAGTTGTGACGGAGAAACCCTGCTGGTGGCGGGTCACTCTCATCCCGGCCCAGAGAGGCGGCCGCGGCCTCCCCCGCTGCACGCCGCACCTTCCCGCCAGCGGCCATCCCTTGCCCCAGGCGGGGAGAGGAAACACCCCGGGGAGAGCCGCCCCGCTCCCTCGGCTAGGCAGGGCTTCGCTGGGCAGCCGTGCTCGCCCCGCCGCCGGCCCGCGCTCACCATCACGGCTCCCGCTCCTCAGCACCGCCGCGGACAAGAGGCGCGCGACGATTCCCCCACAAGTCCCAGCGCCCGCCAGAAGCGCCGCGCTAACGGCTGACTATAGCAGCTCGCGCACGCGCAAGCCGACGGCTGCGCGGCGGGTGTGGCGCTGAGGATGCTGGGAGAGGCCGGTCGCGCCAGGCGGGAGGGATGGAAACGTTCTGAGCGGCCATCTTTGATGAGGGAACCGCTCCTTCTCCCTTGGTTTGCATGAGACACTGGGCGGGTGCGGTTTCGCCAGCCATGTTGAAATCGGGTAGGAGGGGGGAGGGGGGAGTATGCCCTGGAAGGGGAAATGCTGGGTCGCTGAGGTGCCACTTGGTCTGTGAGGTAGCGGCGGGGTTGGGCGAGTGGAGGCATCGGTTCTGCGGCTCCTTGGATCTTCTCCTCGCCTTACGCCATCCCACGTCCCCTTTAGACAGTCTCTCCGCTCGCTGTAGCCCTCTATTCCGGCTCCCCCTGGGGGCGGTAGGTGCAGGGGAAGGCCCCGCTACCTCAGCTGAGGGCTGGGCCTGCCCGCCCCGCCGTTCCCCAGCAGCTGTGTTGGGCGGCCCCGGCGGCATTGCGGCTGCCGCACGCCCGGCCCGGAGGAGCTGCTGCCGGGGTCCGAGCCGGACAGAGCCGTCGGGCAGGAGAGCCATGGCTGGCAGCCGTTCTTGGGAGCTCGGTGTCTGCACGGGTTAAGTCGTGCGGGACGAGGTGGAAAAGTTGCTCTCGAATTTCACTTTAAGGGACAGGACGGAACGCAGCGAAATGGATGACTTCCGCTCCATCTGCCTGCTCTCTCTGGCTATGCTGGTGGCCTGCTATGTGGCAGGAATTATCCCTTTGGCAGTTAATTTTTCCGAGGTAAGACGGCTTCACTAAAATGCGCTTTGGTTGGTAAGGGAGAAGTTGGAGTTAGTGTTGTCCCCTTGCAAGTGTGGAAGTGCTGTTAGGGGTGGTGTCGTGATTTAAAGCTTTTTAGGGAAGTTGCGAATAAGGTGTTTGTTTTTATTCAGAATCGCAGTGTAGAATTATACTTATCTTTTACAGTGTCTGTAAAAGCCATTTAAATGTGCCAGATTTGAGCCACAGATGAAGTCGTAGTGTGTATTGGGAAGACGTGATAGAAGCTGCACGTTCTTGGAAGCTTGTGTCAGAAACTGCTGAGCTCAGAGGTTAACTGTTATTATATGTCTGTGAGGTACTCAAATTAGGACTTTTAAAAACGATTCTGAGAATGTTCTCAGAAAAATTTGTTCTGGTTCATGATTCTGTTCACAGCTTGTGGTACTGATAGTTGAACTGTAGCTCTTTGTTTATAATGCAACTCAAAGTTATGTTTATGTCCTGTGTAACTGAAGGCATTCTTTTGGAAAAAGATCTTGAATACATAGGGTGTTGTTAAAGGAGAGGGTGACTTTCCTGGATTGAATGAGTTTCCAAGTGGTAAAAGAGTTCAGAAATAAATGTGCTTGGGTGCCTCTAAGAAATGATTGTTAGTCTCTGGAAGTCTTCTAATGTCCTCTGATGCCCAAAGGGTTCTTTTTCTAATTGATGATTGCTGTTTAGAGGTGTGTTGTAGTGAGAGTCTAGTTGTTCTAAGGCAGTAAGAGCTTTCTTATGAGAGAATTTCTGTTTCTGCTGGGAGCAGTGGTTTGGAAAGTGAGATAAAAATTTTGGGAAGTGCTGGAGGAGAGATGAGATTTGTTCTGCCATCAAGTCACAGTGATAGTTGTGCCTGAGCAGTGGATCCTCAGCAGCATGGAAGGAAAGGCAGTCCTGTTTTGTAACGGTACAGTTCAGCTGATTGAAACATTACTGTCTTCTGAAGTCTTTACGTAAACATTGTCATAGTTCTGTTTTGCCATTGCTTTGATAGACCTTCTTTTATGCGTCTTCAGTGCTTTTGTTCCTGCTGTCTTCAAAACTCACTTTTGTGTTGAAGCCTAGGAAGGTCTTTCTTGGAATTTTGCAGAAGGTGCTGCCTAGCATGCCCGTATTATCTCTTTTTTATTTAATTTGGAATTTACTCATGTATGTGCTTGATAGTCACCTGTTGCACAGGCTTTATCTTCAGTGGTGTTTGAAGGTAGCATTCTTGACCTGTGTTTATGTGATTCTTATATATTTTTATAGCTGAATCATGTGACTTCTAAACCTTTTGGGGCTCCCAGGAGCTGCAGAAAGACAGTTCTGTTGTGGATCCAAAACCAACACTGTATAAGTAGTAATCATGTACTTAATAGTCTTCTGTGTGTGCAGCATTTTACTAACAGTAGCCTCATATGCTATCAAATTTATTGTGGTATTTTGAACTTCAAAAATCCTTGACTCAGTTTACACTTGACTCAGATCAGTATAAAACTCCAGCAACTCAGGTATGACTAAATACTGGTGGTAAAAAGGTACAGACTGAATAGAGTTCCACTGTACTTGTGTATGCAGATGTACCCTTTCCGCTTAATGCTGTTCTGTAGCAAGTACTCTGTTGGACTATCTATTTTGGAAAAAAAGCTGTTTTGTACTGAAAAGGATGTGGAGATATCTCTTGAGATAATTTGTTAGTTTGCATTATTTTAATGGATCTTTAGAATTCACAGATGCTCAGATAAAAGAGAGCAATTGTAATCAACCAGCATTACATCTAAACCTTATTTCCCTTGTGTTTATGTACATATGTGCAATAGATTATAATGATGCAGTATTAAGATAATCCTGGTTTTGCTTGTAAGGTATGATTTTTTTTTTTTTTTTGCAAAACAACTGTATGAATAGTGGGTATTGAAAACTTTGAACATGAGCCGACAGTGTGTGCTTGCAGCCCAGAAAGCCAACTGTATCCCGGGCTACATCAGAAGGAGCATGACCAGCATGTTAAGGGAGGTGATCCTGCCCCTCTACTCTGCTCTTGTGAGACCTCATTTGAAGTATTGTGTGCAGTTGTAGTGTCCTCAACATGAAAAGGACATGGAACTGTTGGAATAAGTCCAAAGGAGGGCCACAAGGATGATCAGGAGCCAGAACACCTCCCATATGAAGACAGACTGAGAAAGTTGGGGCTGTTCAGCCTGGAGAAGAGAAGGCTGTGTGGATACCTCATAGCAGCCTTCCAATATCTGAAGGGGGCCTGTAGGGATGCTGGAGAGGAACTCTTCATGAGGGACTGTAGTGAGAGGACAAGGGATAACGGGTTCAAATTTAAAGAGAGGAAGTTTAGATTGGATCTGAGGAAGAAATTCTTTACTGTAAAGGTGGTGAGGCACTGGAGTGGGTTGCCCAGGGAAGTTGTGAATGCTCCATTGCTGGCAGTGTTCAAGGCCAGGTTGGACATAGCCTTGTGTGGCATGGTTTATTGGCAAGTGTCCCTGCTCATGGCAAGGGAATTGGAGCTTGATGTTCTTAAGGTCCTTTCCAACCCTAAGAATTCTATGATTCTATGATTATCTTTTCACATGGGTTGCCACTGTATAACAATCTACCATGTATAGCTCTTATATATGCCATGTGCATGCGTTTAGAAACTTTACAGGTGTTTTCATCTCTTGTATATTGCTATGTGTATATTCCCCAGTAATGCTGCAGTTGTTCCCTTTTTTGTCACATTGGCTTGTTTTCAGAAAGCTAGCTGTGGCATCTCTCTAGAGCCTCCTATGGCTCCTAGGCAAGTGTTGCCTCTTTGGGTAAGTCTAAACAGCTTGTGTCATCATGGCACATGAAGGAGAACTCATGGCATAATAAGGATATACAACAAGTTTTTTCCCGTTAGTTAAACCCTGACTTCTGTCTCCAGGTCCTTGGTATTCAACATTTGTATTTGGGTAGCACCCAGACATCTCACTATGCGTGGAAGATGATAATGGTTCTGCCACAGAATGTGTGCTGCATAGTTGTTATGAAGATCTAGACTCCCATGGTTACTATGTGAGACATGATAAGGGCTCTTACAGAAATGATGGGAAACAGCCTCTGTGAGTTTTTGTGTTTCAGAATCTTTTAGATGTTTATATAATTGGATTTTCAGTGCATTGACTTTAACCTGTCAATGTTGTAGTCACAGGGTAATAGTAAATTGTATTGGTAAATCAGAATATAGTCAGTTTGGGAAGGGTGATATTTCTATAAGCTTTTTTCCCCCCAGATTAGAATATAACTAGGAAGATAACCCTTACTAACAGTAGCAAGTACTTTTGAACTCTTTGCATGTTTTTTAATCTTGTTTGCAAATTCTTAATGAAATACGAATTATTTTACTATAAAAACATTAAGTTTATGTATTTTTTGTTATGGTTTAATTGCAAAATTGGAATAGTTGTGTAACAACTCTATTTTAAAACCTGCCTTTGCACAGGGAAAAGGAGATTACCGTGGCATTTAATGACATGAAGAGTGGAATATCATTTTCTATTGCCTTAACTGCCTTTAAAGACTTTATTGTATTTTAAAATGCTATTGGAAGGCTTAGAAATGGTTATAAACCCAATACACATTGCTCTGCATTTATACATCTCCTAATCAGATCAAAATGGGAAAAGACTGACATGAAATGTGTATTAGCCCCATTATTAGTTTGGTGCAGTTCCGTCATTCAAACTCTCATTTGAGTAAGCCTTTTTAAATTATTTTTTTACAATTCTGCTTTTGGAGCTCTTTCTCTTAACTTACTTTTTTTTTAAAGGAAGTCTGTTCTTTTCTGTGTTATATAAATCTTGCTGTCTTACCAGCTTACACTCCTAATTGCCCAGTGTATTTGTATCCATAGATGTATTTACATTATAGGTTCTCTTGTCTTAATGTTTTTGCTTTGGCAATTTATTTTTTTTTCTTGTATTTTATTATTTAGTTTGGCTTTTTTTTTTTGGGAACAAGCAATTTGGTAACAGCAGTGATTCTAAGGGACCTACATGTTAAAGTATAATTTCTAGTAGGAAGAATATACTGAAAACTTGTGAATGGCGATGAAATGTTGAGTTGCAGGCATGCTTCAAAATTATGTCACTTCCAGTCTGTCTTTGTCTCTACAGACCTTACATTTTGAGACCCCAGCTTGTGAATTAGACCCAGATAATCATCAGTGCCAAATATAACAATTTTTGCTGTTTTCAATTATGCTACTTTTCATTTCTTGTCTGATGTAAGCAATGGGTCGTCTTTAATTTTCATTCCCTATTTCATTTGATTACACAGGACACTGGATATGTTTGCTTCTAGAAAGTTGTTAGAAATATAGGACTATGTAACTGGTGCTCTTGAGTTGAAATCAGCAAGAGGTTTTGTGGATAATTCCCCTCTCTGCCCCCAACCGCTGGAGAGTAAAGAAAGCATTTTTATTCTTAAAGGTAATACTTGTTTTGTACTTGTTTGCAGGAAAGATTAAAGTTGGTGACTGTTCTGGGTGCTGGGCTGCTGTGTGGAACTGCCTTGGCTGTCATTGTGCCAGAAGGAGTACATGCACTTTATGAAGACATTTTGGAAGGTAAGAGCCAAATTCAGCCACCCTTTTTTAAGATAACTTTAGGTTGTGGTGTTAGGCTATACTGAATATTGTTTCTAAGGCATTTAACATGAGATTGATAGACGAGTTTCGCAGGAGCATGATACAAAGCCATCACAGGATCACAAAATTGCAGTATGCATGATATTGCATGTTTGTGATGATCTGACAGAGACAGAGGGATGTGATCAGGCAGTGGATTGATGACTTGCTGAGTAATCCAGTTATTTGCTGGTCCAGGTAGCATACCATTCATGGGACCACAGCTATTTATGTCAGGTCATGTATAGTGTCCCTTTTTCTGGGAAAAGTTAAACTTTCATGGAACTTCAAAGGAAATGTAGGGTCGCCTTTGGCAGAGAATAAAGTTGTGGATGATTTGCTGTTGCTTTCTGTAGTTTAGATTGCTTCTCAATTGAAGCAATTGCAGAAAGTGTTTTATAGATCTTTACATAATTTCCCTCATGAAAATTTCCTCCTTTGAAGCTGAACAATACATTGGAATTAAGTGACCTTAATATACTTGACTGAAAATTATTATATAGGGCTAGTTTTCAGAGTAGGAGGCATTTCCTTCTGGGGTGAAGGTATTCGTTATAATGAAGCAGGTATCCACATGTGGTTCTGTATTCAAGCATCCTGTTATAGTCCACTGTCACCATTCTTCAAAACCTCATAGCCTTTAATGAATAGCTCAAAGCTAATACTGATTGTGTCATGTAGGCACATGAGTGTGGAGCACATCTTATATGCAGAAGTCATAGTAAACCTCAATTTGAGATTATGACATTATTTGAAATAGTCGGGGCTCATTGCTTCTGTTTGGAGTGCGCTTTAAAGCTTGCTTTAGCTTGTTCTATTATATTACCATTGCATGTATGAGATTTTTCCAGCATACTAGGAATCAGAAATTTGTCTGCAGGTAAACAGCAACAACTTAGTGGTTACAGGATAATGGACTAAAAAGTTGAGGCTGTAGAGAACTTTGCAAGTTCCTGTACCATTATTGCTTATCTGGGATTGAGAGATAATTGTAATGCTCTACTTTTCTTGTACTACATTGTTGGGTTTTTTTTATTTCTTGTTTTTCCACTGTTTTAAATTTCATTTAAAATATGCTTAATTTATCTTGGTTTAGTTTCCACTGAATTTGTTCCTTTACTTAGATTCAAAATAAAGGATGATTTCATATTATTCTTCCATTTATCAAGAAGTGAAAGACCCTCTGATTATGCTTTTACACTGTACTGTAGTTTGTGCACTCTAATATAGGATGTCTCTAATGAACTGTAGTTACGTATTTGCTCTCCATTCAATTCTAATTTGAAGTAGACTAAACTTTCCTTGTAATGATATGGCTAGCAGTAAATACGATTGCTGTAAATGATTGTTTTTAATTTCTTCCACTAAATGGGACATACTGTTCATGTATGAAATGTACAGCCTGCTGTTTAGATCTGTATGCTTTATAACTTGAGGTTTAGTACATGGAGAAAAAAGATACTTCCCATTACTGCAGTAGTAATATCATAAGTATTTACCTAGGAAAAAAGAACTTGTTTTGTGAATGAACTCAGACTCGAGTCCTAACTCTCAGTATTATGTCTAAAGTGTGTCTGTATAGTTTTTTTTTTTGTATTGCTGAGAGGCAAGTTTTATGGATATTATAGATTTAACATGAAAAAAATCCAATATTTTTCTTATAAACATAGGATAATCAAAGCTAAGCTTAAGATTGTGAGAACTTGACAGCTTTCAGCACATTTTAATTTTAATTCACACATTAACGTAATTGAGCCTAGCAAGGTGCCTAAAGAAACATTGAGGTATATTCATGTAACATCAGCGGGGGGAAGCAGGAGGAAAGAGAGAGGCCTTTATTTTCCCAGTTTCAAGTGTAATTTAAATCTGAGGCTGGTTGCTTCTTACCAGAACAAGTATTTGTCACTGGTACAAAAGTAATTTACTTCTGTATTTTTCTACAGGCCACAGAATAAATAAATTCTAATTTTTGACCTTGTAGGCTGAGAGCAAATAGCATATTGTGGTTCAGACTATTATTTGATCATAAGCCTATGTGTATGTGTAGTCAAACCTTGGTTTGAGTATTACCAGCAAATAAAATTCCTCTGACAGTAAACACTGTCACAAAGATTGTCCTGGGTCACCCACTCTGTCATGTGGCTTGCCATGATCTGAAGAGAAGTTAACTTTTTAATATAGCTGGCAACAGTCCTGTATGGTATTGTTATTTAATTGCTCACTCTTATTCAGCACAAATAAGTTTGTGAAAACTTTCAGGGGCTGACAAGCCTATTCTGATGTGCTTTGTCTGTAGTAATGGTACTGGCCAACATTATGTAAAGTTGGATGGATATTAAAATTATCTCATCCAAAAAGGTGTATGAATACTCCAGCAAGAAGATAAGTTTTTGCTCTTAATGTCTAAAACCTCTGAAGAGTGTTTGCCAACCAAAAGGCCTCCCCAGATTGACAAAAGTTTTACTTTTGTCACTCAAGCCACAGATGTTGGGAGAGCCCTAGTTTATGCTCTGCTTCATTTTGTTTGTTGCCATAAAGTTATGTGCATAAAAGTTGTACTGTCGCTCACTTAAATAAAATGTCTAGAGTAAACTTTAGAACTGTAAGGTTGAATCAGGAGAGATAGTCTGTGTTGAACTATAATTGTAATCAATTCAGACATTATAATTACCTTGATTCAAGGTAGTTTCAGGTAGCTCAGTGAGGCAAAGTAAATGACTTGGGGTAGTGGCATGGAGTTAAAACTTGTGTAGGGAAAGGAGCAACCACACAATATTCAGCCCCAGGGCTTGGACTTCCTAGGTTTCTAGGATGATACTAACATTTGTAGGACAATGTGCTGACTTAATTGTTCTAGTCTGTATCGATGCTAACTTATTTAACTAGAGGCTGATGCTTTGAGATAAGAAGTTAATCTTAAAAAGTTGCATTAGGTCTCAGTGAATTCAACCTATTTTACTTCTTCACTCTGTATCTTCTTACTTAAATAAATATTATGACTTAATCTGCCTGACAGTGTCTCTCAATACTGACAAAATTGGCAACTTCAGTTAAAAAATGAATTGTTCTGCAATTTTTATCAATTTGTATTTAAAATGTAGCATTTAAACAAAGTAGCCTGGCCATGTTTAGTCCCCTGTCTCTTAATCTGTTTGCTTACCTGCCACAGGGAAGCATCACCCAGTGAGTGAAATGCAGCATGTGATGGAGTCTGAGAAGGTGGCAGAAATCCCGGTTGCACATGAGTATGGCCATGACCATTCCAGGTTACATGCTTACATTGGTGTATCCCTTGTCCTTGGCTTTGTCTTCATGCTGTTGGTGGATCAGATAGGCAGCTCTCATGTGCACTCTACAGATGGTAAGTAAAGATTCACTTTGTTTAGACCTGCTGATTGATTGATTGACTTAGTCTTAATTAGCACGTTGCATTTTTTTTTTTAATGCTACTCGGATTTAATTTGAACAGTCCTGTTGAGAATTTTAGTAGGTGCTTTACAAACAAAAAGCAGGGTTTGTGGTGAAGTGTTTGTGCCGAAAATCTGTCCTGGAATTCAGCATAATTTGAGAGCTTGCTTTGCTAACATGAAATAACTGTACGAGCACATATAGTGACACTTGAGTCTGTTTTACAGTATCACCCATAGGGGATTTCTTTGGCTTTCCAAAAACCTTCAGGTTAGTCTTATCTTTGTTTGTTTTTCCTACTTCATTTTCATACATGTAGGTAAAATTTGCAAAGAACAGCAAGTTACCTTAAGTAAAACTCTAGAAATTACTACATGTAAGCTCTGGTACTGTTCTGTAACTGCACAGCTGCGCTCCACTACTGGTCTGGAGCCTTACTTACTTCCACATGCCTTCTGCCTGGGGCAAAGGTATCTCAACATTACTGAAGACTGTAAAGATACCTACAGTTGCCTTTGTTTTCTGCCTATGGCTTCATGCTCAGGCCGAGTACACCAAAGATGTTTTATCATCTGAAAAGGTATCTTGTTGCCTTTGGCTATTCATTTTCTCTACGTAATCTCTGATGGTGGAAATTGTCCCTCAAAAATTAAGGATTTTGTCTTGAAGGAAGCATAAAACTTGTGTGCACACGCATGCGCAGAGAGATTTGTTTTGGTTGGATCGTTAGCAGTTCACGTTGCAGCTCTTGAAATGCCTGTGTGAGGTTAGTGTGGTGGAACAGATGGGAAGCCAGTGCAGGGGCTGTGACACCTCTGTGCTCCTGGAGAAGTGTAAATGGCGCCACAGTTATGTCTAGCTGATTTTCAGAGCATTTCAAAGGAAACTGTGGCACTAAGGATGACAAGGGGATGCAGGTCAGCAGCTGGCAGGAGAATCTTTGGTTTGTATAGTTTATGACCCTTTTCTGTGTCTCTGATCAGAGCAAATACTAGGAGAAAATTAATTTGTTAGAGATATATGCTATAAAATAGGATATTAAGTAAAGCTTTATCAAGTCTGTACCTCTATCAGAAGAAATGTAGTAGTGTTTTTGTAATGTTTTTTAAAATTACCATGGAAAAACTTTCTTTTCATTTGAACCAATATCTGGTAGTTTTGTTGTCATATAGGTGGCTGGATTTTACTATCATAGAATTGTAGAATAGTTCAGGTTGGAAAGAACCATAAGATCATCTTGTTCCAGCCTGCCTGCCATGGTGGTTCACACTAGACTCTGCAGGCCAAGATTCTGTCCACCCTGCCTTGAACACTGCCCAGAATGGAGCATTTACCACTTGTTTGGGTAGCTTGTTCCAGTGCACCACCCTCACAATAAAAATTCTCTTGTCCAGAATGGGGATATGAAACCAGATGTAGCTCTCTTTGAATGTTTTTTGTTCTGGTCAGTCTAAAGCAAATTCAGAGGAAATATTCTCTGTGAATATCTCCTCCTATTTGGTATGAGTATTCCATCACAATTGCCCAAATGCAGCTTATACAGTGAATTGCCCAAATAGGCTTCCCTGGACTCGGAGGATAAGTCTGACTGAAGAGAGTACATTAGCTGGTAGCCAGCTCCCTTCCCTGATCTCACTCACTGGGCAGCTGTGTGGATGCCTGGGCACTGGGGAGAAACTGGAGGTGGGGGAACAGGAAGAAAAGAATAGGACTGGACTCTATAAGTCTGCACTGTAACCAAAACAAAGTAGCTGTGTGTGTACTGCTAGTATAATGAAGTAACAGCTGTTGAACTGTTTAGAATTAAACAGTTGAACAATAAGAGGTTTCTATACCTGTGTAGGACTTGCCTGCTCTGTTCATAGTAGTGATCCTTTGTACAGCTTCACTGCTGATTGCATAGTGGTGGACATTGCCCTGTTGTGCTGTGTAATGAGCTAACCTGCAAGTGTCCTCAGAGTGATTGTCAAACAATTGCAGTTAAAACTCTGGATCTCAAGCAGCACTAGTTGCATTTCTCCTTTATGATGACTAACGTTGGAGGGGAGTCTTTGCAACAGCTGCCATGGCAAGTAGAATTTATTGCTTATTAGGAATTGTCAGAGAATCAGTGCAGTAGAGTGCCCCAGATTGTCACCTGAAGGAAAATGCCAACATTGGGCTATGTGGGGAAAAAAATCATCCTGTCTCTTCAAGCACCTCTGGATTCTGGGCATGCAAAACTAGCTATTCTTCCCCTTGGTAGTACAGAACACAGACATTTGATTTCAGGTTAAGAAAAACAACTGCTGCTGCTTGTATTAATGATCCTGTAAGTTGCAAAGCATTATTTTTGATTCTGTCACTTTGTTGACAGAACTTCAGGTGATTTGGAGGTGTTAAGTGTCAAACTATTTTACAGTAAACCTAATACAAAAATACAAAAGCTGGTAGTTTTGAATATAACAGCCTAAGCAGCTGGTAGACACATATGCAGTGATACATGTTTCTCCAGCATAATTTATATATTTGTTCTCTTAACTTTCCTTATTTCAGATCCAGAAGCTGCAAGATCTGGCAACTCCAAAATCACAACAACGCTGGGGCTAGTAGTCCATGCTGCAGGTAATGTGGGACCTATTGCTAGGACATGGACTTCTGTTTCTATGTAGCTTATCTTTAGATGTGATGAAAACACTTGTTTTTTTTTTTTTCTTGAAGGTGGCTTTTTACTTAAAACCAGCCCCCCCTCCAAAAAAAAAAAAAACAAACCAAAAACCACCCACCAAAACCAACCAACAAGAACAAAAACGCAGGGTGGGGAGAACTAAGGATCTTTCCCAAAACTCACTGGGAAAGCATACTACAGTGCTCAGAATGTTCCATGGAATTTTGTTTGGGTGCAGTATTGTAACTTTATTTTTTCCATTTGGAAAGTTGCGTGATGCTCACTGTGCCTCTTCAGTTCCTTTGCTGGCTGCTTTAGCTGCTAAATTTCAGTACATGCTAACACATTTGTTAAGCAGTATGAAACACTTTTGGGTTTGCTTGTCAGTTGACCTGTGTATTTAAAAAACTGTTAAGTTCAAAGACATGTATTTTATGGAAAAAAGGACATAATAGTGTGGAGCACAAAGATTTGACAGACACTTGGGCTGACTTGCAGGGGCTTAAATAGTACATGTGTTTTGCAGCCAAACCGTGTTTGTGTTGTAATTCTTCACCATATATGTGTAGTATAAATATGCTCTTCAATCTCCTCTACTAATAGTTACTGTCTAGATAAGTGATAAGATGTTGGTAAAAAGGTTTCTTCACTAAATGAAATGTCTGTATATTAAGGATTAATATAGAATACATTTCCTATTTCATATAGACAATGTATGTTAAAATGTAAAAAGATAGTATTTGCAACAGTTTATTTGAAAAATCATTTAAAGAGTAGTAATTAAAATTCTTTCTTAGAATCTGAAGCAGGTTTTTTCTAATTCAGAAAGAAATCACTTCTACTACCGAAGACTGAAATAACAAAACTTCGTACATGATTCTAATTTGTCAGAATGTCAGTACTGAATAGATTTCTGTGTATGATTTTTATAGTCTTGAGAAGTTAGCCACAGCTTCTGTTGAAGGTTATCTAATACCCTGTAATTATTGTGGCTTAACAAACAAAGGAGAGTGAACCATGTGTTGGATAGGTATTGTTAATGGCATTTTGAGTAACAGGACTTCTTGAATCAACATGTTTTGTGCCATCACCTGTTGAGGGGATGGGAAAGCTGAAATTAATGTGAGGAATAATGAATTTGCACTCCTGTTTCAGCTGATGGTGTTGCATTGGGTGCAGCAGCTTCAACTTCTCAGACTAGTGTCCAGTTGATAGTGTTTGTTGCAATTATGTTGCACAAGGTAAGTAAGTCATCACCAAAAAAAATGTTTTTTGCTCTTTAAAAGACTGTTAAAGCATACAGAAGTTCCTAAAGATCTTGAGTTTCCTTAGTGATGTGATATGGAAATGTGTAATGCCATCAAAATTGTCAGGTTAGTGATACAGTTTCAAGGACCAAAAAGCCCTGGTACAATGTGTGATGCAGTGGTGAATTATGAGTACTAAGTATGAAGGGAGTATGAATGAGAGAGAATTCTGACTGCCTACTGCCTGCTTTGGTTGCAGTGTCCCGAAGTTGGTTGGGAAGTGTCCTGAAAGAAGGGAGAGAATAACCCGTGAAAACATATGGGAGCTTCATGTGACTTTTTCTGAAACTAGTGTGGTGGTGGTTTGTGGTTTTCAAAAATCCCTCTCCCAGGTTTCTCCTGCTGTAAGAGTTGTATTCAAAGAAGTTCTAGAGGGTAGAGCACAGAAGTACATGCTAGTGTATTTGAGGAGGAAAAGTAGTTTTATGCTGATCACAGCAGGTTCTTTACTCTGTAATGTTCTTAAGAAAATGGGAAGTGTATTTCTTAGTGTTTTACCATTAGTCTTTCAAAACTACTTAATAACAGAGTACTAAATTGTAACTTCTGGTTACCTATATTATTGTAGTAGCTTCAACATCAGTCATATGCCAAAAAATACTGTTTTTCTGATGGTAACAAGCAAACAGCGGCTCTTGGAGATTGGAAGATCTTTCTTCTTAGTGTTTGTGCAAAGATGTATCTATTAGCTATGTAGGTTCTAAACATGTGTGCAGATGCATATTTGACTTACGGTACCATATATATATATTACAGTAGTAAGTTGTACATTCCTCCAAAAACCTTGCTTGTATAATTGCACATTCAAAATGTTAGGAAAGCTGGATCTACTATATCTTTTCACTGTTCGTACAAAAGTTGTGGTTTATGTAACTGTCTTCAGAGGTGGCAACATCAGTGTCACGTCTTGCTGTGAATCTCTGTTTATAGGTATTGCCAAGTGAAATCTCGTTATTCTTAATGTTCAAATTAACTGGCTTTTGAAATTGTATAACTTTAGAAGAGGGAAATTTCTGCTATGAAAGATTACAAAGAATTTTTTAGTATTGGAAGAGAAGCACACTTCTTCTCTGGTGTCTTTTTTTTTTTATTTTACTATCTTCTGATCCTGATTGATGCTTTTGTCTTTGTCAGCTTTTTTCTTTCACTCATGGTTTACTTCTCCAGGTTAAAAAAAAAAAATAAATCTATGTATTAAACTGCTCGATGTATTTTTAGATTGTCTTACCTGAAAAATGTCAAGGTGGATTGCTATTGTCCTTATGCAGGTGAAAATGTAGGAAATTCCATGAGTGCAGGACAGCTATGACTCGTGGATAAGAAACTGAATGCCAGCAGGGGGCGAAGGAAATGTTTGTTTGTTTCCCAGTGGGAACAGAAATGAAACTGAATGGTGAGCTAGGCAAAGAGCTCTTAAGTCTTTGTGTGAAAGCTGATAATTATCTATCTTGGGGGATTTTGTAGATTTTTTTTTCTGCTCTAGATAAAGAAAATGTCCATCTAGGGTTGTGTAGTAGTATCAGGGTGAAAAAAAGAAATCACGAGTTCATGGGGACTTGGGGATTACATCAATGACTCAAGTAAGAGTGAATAGTTTTAGTGATTACACAAATACATGTACTCTGATAGCCAGAACTGGAGTTTCCATTAGGTATGGTTATTAAGGTAGGAGTACCTATATTTGGGTTAACTGCAACATGCTAGTGCTCTCCCTGAATTTTTTCCAGTTCTGTACACTTCAGTGCAGCAAGTCATATTTCAAGTTTATCTCAGTTTTAAGAGGGTTTTAGAAAGTATTGTATTAAAAGTGAATATTGTTTTTTGCAGGCACCAGCTGCCTTTGGCCTGGTTTCCTTCCTGATGCACGCTGGGCTGGAACGGAATCGAATTAGAAAACACTTGCTGGTCTTTGCGTTAGCAGCACCTGTTATGTCAATGGTGACATACTTAGGGCTAAGCAAGGTAGGTCTGTGATTTGTTCTACCTAATATGTAGCTTAGTGGTGGAGTTTGAGGGAAGGAATCAAAGAGTTTCATAGAACATTATTCCAAACTGCTTGAAGAATTTAGCAGAATGGAGATGATAAAATAAGTAGATGAAAAGGTAGCAGTATGAATGCATGAAATAAAAAATATTCCATTGCGTTCCATCAGAACCAGTGATATAATGCCTATAGAGTTTTGTATAGCTTTTAGTAGGAGGCTGGTTTCTGACTTTTTTTCTGCTGCTTCCCACTCTGAAAAATTTATTCGTATACCAACGTTTTGTTTGTTGATTATAACTGAGGAATTTCCAGTTGCTGAATGGATTTTAATGTGCAGGTAAAAAATCATAGAATGGTTTGGGTTAGAAAGGACCTTAAGATCATCTAGTTCCAACCACCCTGCCATGGGCAGGGACACCTCCCATGTCACCCAAGACTCTGTCCAACTTGGCCTTGAACACTGCCATGTATGGAGCATTTACCACTTCTTTGGGCAACCCATTCCAGTGGCTCACTCCCCTCACAGTAGAGATCTTCTTCCTTATATTTAACCTGAACTTTCCCTGTTTAAGTTTGAACCTGTTACCTCTTGTCCTGTCTCTACAGTCCCTGATGAAGAGTCCCTCTCCAGCATCCTCATATACCCCCAGCAATTACTAGCTTCTCCCACCATCTCAGAGCTGTTCCTGTATGTTCAAAGTCTTTTTGTGCTGTATCAGAGGTTGAATGCTCAGTTAGAACAGCCTTTTTGACTCTTGCACTTCTTAAAACCATAGTCTTGTCTTGGCTTTATACAAGAAATGGCCTGTGAAGTGGGCCACTGCATATGACTCTGTATCTCTATCCAAATTAAATGCTTCTGTTCCTCATAGCATTTTCCTATGATACTCCTGTATTTTTAATTGCTGTGGGCCATGCTGGTGACAAACTGTTGTGTTGTAAAGAATCTAATGTGATCTCATGAAAATCAAGGTGTGAGAGGAAAGATTAAGTAAATCATCTGGGCTAATCTCTTTACTTGATGAAAAGGACTTATATTTGATGCTGCAGTACAGGAGACAGCAGAAGAGGTTGGGTTTGTAAACAGAAATACGAATGCTCTTTGTGTATTCTTTTGATGTAGGCTTACTAAGAGTTGGGTTTGCATTTTGCAAACAGAGAATTGATAAGGCATAAGGGTTGTCACAGTGGTTTTATAGCTCCAGAGCAGAAGATGCATCTCCAGTCTGGAAAAGTGACCTTAGGACTAACATCACATTTGAATTGAAAATTGTTCAAGAAGCGTTTTGAAACTGATACAAGTGGGTTTGCATTTTGTTACGGTTAGTTATGTGTACTGTGATCTTAATCCTAGCATGAACCTGAAGAGGTGCTCAGTTTTGATCCATAAGATGCTTTTTTTTTAATCAAGTTTGCATGGAAGTTCTCAAAGATTGGAGTGTTTACTTGTACATACAAATGAAATATTGAATGGATGATATTTTGGGACTTAAATCTAGCAAATCTTGCTCTGACCAACAGGGGACCAGGTATTTAAAGGCTACCACCTGATCTGAACTCTTTTTTTTTTTTTTTTCCTCACTTTTTCTAAACAGTCTTGGGAGTCCTTCCTAAAATTTGTGGATTAGCAATATAAACATTTTTTTTAAGTGCACTTTGTCATTTTGACATCTTGTATGTTGCTGTGAGATGGTCCAGCAAGATGTTTCATTTGGCACAGACTAGGACTCTTTTCTTCTGTTAAGGATTCCTAGAAGTCAGAGTGAACTAACTAACTAGGGTGACATGCTAACTTTAGAATGCCAGTTGCTACATATAAGGTGCAAGACACAAAGTAACACATTGAACCATTGTCTCTATGGGAGAACAAGAGTTGATAGAATTCCTACTGTGTCTGGCTGCTTACAGAATGTTATTATTGGTTGAAGAACATCTGATTATTCTTATTTTTCTTCTTTTTCTATTTCAGAGCAGCAAAGAAGCCCTTTCAGAAGTTAATGCCACAGGAGTTGCTATGCTGTTTTCTGCTGGGACTTTTCTTTATGTTGCCACAGTTCATGTCCTCCCAGAAGTAGGAGGAATTGCTCATAGCCACAAACCTGAATCAACTGGAGGAAAAGGACTCAGTCGTCTGGAGGTGGCAGCCCTAGTAGTAGGATGCCTTATTCCTCTAGTTTTGTCCATTGGACACCATCACTAAATGCTCAGATTTCACCGTTCTCCTCTATCTGACATGAGCAGTAAATGTCGGCTGCTCCCTTTATCATTATCTCTTACCTGTCATCCATCCCATCCACTTTATGGAGTTCAGAGGGAACGTTGATTGCAAAATGAGGAATACTGGGAAAGCTTTTAGTGTAGCAAAATGTATTTTGGCAGCCGGATGTAATTCTATGTAACTTTCTTTTCTGAAGACCTGTGCTATTTTAGTTGTTACTTCTGGCCCTATTCTCAGGGAAGATGGAATTTGGAGTTTAAGAGAAGTGAACAGGGAAGAACATAACGACTCATCAAGAAATTTCAGTCACCAAAATATCCTGCAAATCAGCTTTCACAGCTGAGAGCAAAAACAAAGGATGGCTGCTGTGTGAGAGGTTGAAGTCTTACTAATGAAGAAGGGGGTTTCCCCTCATCGGTTCTGTGTTGTCCTGACAATGCAACTGGTCATTGTGATGTTTGTCACTAATTGTATGGCAAAAATGGGCTACACTCGGAACTCTGGACACCACTACAATTGTCACAGAAGTGTCACTGATAGGAAAGAATTGATGAATCAAAGTATAGGATTAGAGTAGGGAATCAGCTGGTCAAGAAAGTGCAAAAAATTTTGCTGTGAATTCCTTTAAGGCAAAGAATAGAAGCAAGGAGAGTAGTGTTTTGATTGTTTGTGCAACTGTTAATAAACTTTTAAAAGGCCCTATTTCTTGAGAGATGGTCTTCTGCCAAGTCTGTAAAGCAAAAGCACCAAAAAGATTAGTAGGAATTAGGTATTGGGTGCTGTGATTACACTACTGCTACTGTTAAGAGAGATACCTATAGTGTCCTTTGAAACTGAGCTGTTCTGGGCTCTGAAGAGTAGATATCTGATGTAGACAGCTGTTGAGGGACCAGAGAACTTTATTAGCTCATTTTCAAAAGTCTGAACTGCTGAAATCAGTGAGAGTGCGGGGTTTTTTATCATTAAATAAAAAGTGTTAAGACTGACAAAAGAAGTTTAACTAAATATTTATGCTACGTATAGAGTACTAAGCGTAAAACTAAAGCAGTTCTGAACAAAAGCACCAAAACCAAAATACCCAGATTGGTGGGTTCCCAGTGGACCGATTAGGCATTTTGTTTTTCCTTTGGGAACTCTGCATTTGCCTCTTAACTCTGGTAAGCATTTGTTTTGGTGAATCTGCTGGAAGTCTTATTGGCAACTCTTGATGCTTCTCACTGCAGAAGAGTGATACAAGATCCCTGCTTTCCAAGGCACAGCCTTCTCTTGTCAGACACCATTTCTCTTATGCAAAATATATTATACTCTAATGACTGAGGTGCATTGAAAAGTGAGAAAAGCTTGACATGAGCAGACTCAGTATAAAATTATTTCTTTAGGGGAAAACTTTTTAATGCCATACTCTTTTTAAGCTGTAATGTCTGCACTTTTTAAGGATAACATTGCCAAATTTTGTTGTTGTTGTTGTTTCAAATGGATTTTTCAAGCCTTGAAATATCTTCTTAACTGAAGTGCTTCTTGTTTCCATCTGAATGAGTGTATCTGTTTCTCATGCTGTTTATTATGTGTACTACACAGGCCATTGTGCCACTTGAACTTCTTCACATTTTTGTCATTGTCCTCTTTGTCTAGTAAGTCAGTAATGATTATGGCCTGGTTCTTGGACTAGTGATTGCTTTGTCTGTTGGCTTTGTAACAACACAAGTGTATCCCAGGTTTGAACGTAGTATTGATCTCTGGGAGTGCTTGCTCATTCGTGTGTTTTGCTATATAAAATCAATGCAAAATTCTTAGAAATCATTTTTTCCTATGAGGCAGTATTTTCAGGTAGAATTAGTGTATCGGGCCCAAGCAAGCATTTTTGACATTAGACCTTCAAAAGTTCTGAGAAGCCACTGCAGAATTAGTGGCATAGATGAGATCCTCTCCTGCACTTTATTTTACAACATATATATGCGACTTCTAAGTTACCTGTTTAAAAAGGTCAGTGATGCAGGTTACTGATACGTGTAAATGATGCCTAGTGATGTTTCACCAGAGCTCCCAGTGTTCTTCCTTATTTCCTCCTAAATACTTTCTTCCTCGATAATCTCAGTGTTTTACCTTGCTGAATCTTCCCACATAACTTTCCAGAAGCTGGAGAGTTTGCAAGATCTGCAGCAGAAGCAGGAGATAGCGTAGTGCAGCAGGAGATGCTTATGTTGTGTGAAACAGTTACCTGTCACATGCACTTCCACCCTGCTAGTTAAATGGCATCCTGTGTTCCACTTCTGCCTCATTCTATGTATAACAATAGCAACAGTTTTTTCGAGAGGTATACAAATGAGATCTCATTTTACACCTTTTGCTCTGGTGCTGGAGAATGTTGACAGTACCTTCTTACAAGCATCAGTGTGCGCTGATGAGGATATGAGAGCCAGCCTTTTCACTGCTGATGTAACTTCTGGAGTATTAGCTCATCAGAGGTGCTGCTGCTGAGAGGTCTTGTCTTTCTTTTCCCCTGGCCCTCAGATCCTATTCCCAATTTGTGGTGCATCCACCAGAAAGGGTAATATTCAGTTTAATGATTCATGAGCTAGAGAGGCTAAGTCACAGCAGCAGGTGAGAGATTTTAAATTAAAACATTGGCACTTTAAAATTGGCACAAAAAATCTGATAACGCATACTTTTCATTTTGGAACTTTGTTCAGTGGTAGGAGGCTTCTATTTTATTTTTTTTCCTACTCATTTAGAAGGAGTAATAGCATTTTCTTTTTGCTACCTCTGTTACCTCTGTTGAGCTACTATTTGCAATTCTGTAGCTGAAACTGCAGTGACTGAGGAAGCTTTTGGTTATGTAATGACGAAAATATAAACTTTTAAATGATCAAAGTTTTCCAAATTGTTAGTTCCTCATAGAGGATTACTTTCTTGAAGCAGAGTATTTTAATGAGTTAAATAAAATGGCCTGGTTTATCATAGTTTTGTTTTTACCTTTTTCCCCATCTGTCACAGTAAATCCAGGCACTACATGTAAGTCAGTGCCATCTGGTATCATTTTCTACTCCTCAGGGGACCTTGGTCCAAACAAATTCCTTTTACTCTGTTGTTGTCATCTTTGCCCAAGTTCTCTGCCGTGAGGTAGGTGGCAGCAAGTCTAGCAGGTAATGCTTTAACCAAGTATATTTCCTTCTGTAAATTCCTCTAGGAAATCTATAATCTCATCAGCTGTATTTTCTGTTAATGATTCTTGTTTGACGATTGAAATTAGATTAAAACTGTTTATGTGCAGCTATTTTCCTTACTGTTCTAATTCTTCTATGTTCCTTACATAAAGAAGGGAAGTATACTCCTTCAGCACCTGATGACAGATGCAGAAGCTGCACTGACATTAACTTAAGTGAGGGTGGCACAGCTGTCACACCAGGATAGGTATTCTTCATAGCTGTGGCATGTTAAATGACTGGGTGTTAAACAGAGAACCCACTGTTGATTTCAAATAACTGTTTCAAGATGGACTGTGTAAAAGGCTAATGCTGTCCAAGAGACCCAGGAAAACTGTGTTTTTCAGGAACTAGTTCAGAGCCTTCAAGGAGATTTTGACAGTAGCAGGTGTGTGCTTCTCATATCAGCTGTATGCTGAATGAGAGATGCTGTGGAATAAACGGTGCTGCTGCTCCCTCTCCCCTTTCTGTGCTGGGACTTGGGAAGAAGAGAAAGGAAATGTATTTGTATTCTTCTGAGAGAGGTGGGGGAAGGAATGGTTGCAGTATGGGGGGGAAGTATATGATGAATTTCAGATTCCTATTCACCTCTTTTAAAAATGAAGTGGTTTTGTTTTCTTACTGTCGTTTTATTACATCCCTTAGCAGCCCTGGCTTTCTAGGGGAAAACATTGCTTGGTCATAGCTGTTCACCTGACTCCATGTATGGAACTGTGATTTTTATGTCTCTTTCAAAACCATTTGTACACAAAATCATTCCATGAATGGCTGCCTTATAATTTTTCCACTTTAATTGTGAACGGTTAAAATAATGTTGCCATTTTCAATTTGTTTTATTATATTAAATTTTTACTAGGTGCAGTGCTTTGGAGTTGGCGTGTCATTTATTGCATGGGGTTTTGTGACAGCTCCATCAAAGAACAGTGACAATCTTCAACGGGGTGTGAGCAATGCAGCCAGTACATTTTGTCTAAGTGTTTGCTACTTTTCTTCACAACATCTGAGTGTCTCCTGGAAGCCTGAAGTGTGAAACTGCTGGGAGATGTTGGGAGGCAGTCTAGCAGGTTGATCTGGAAGTGGGTATGAATGCGTTTAGTTATAAATGCAGAAATAATTTGACAGCTCCGCTTGAGAGCAGCATTTGACAGCTTGTCTCCCACAGAGTGTTTAGGAGTTGGCATTGCCCTGGAGCTACCTCTTCCTCCATCCCACCCCCAAGGAAATCTCTGAAGCTGGCAAGGCAGAGACCTCTTTGGAGGGCCATGATGAGATGACAAGCTCAAGATTGCTCCAGGCCACTGTTAAAAAGCTGGAGGACACAATGGGCTAAAGAAAAACAAGAGCTCAGTATAGAGTGAAAACAATCTTGTCAGCACCAAGCCCAAAATGCAAACAGTATGTCCTCCATTCTTTTTGGAAACTTTGTGATAAAGTATTTTTTCCTGTATGGGAAATATGCGTGCAAAGATGTAAAGAAAACCTTAGGCTGCTTCTTGTCTTTATGTTAAGGGACTAAACTGCTGGTAAAATCTTTCATGCTCATGTTTTGTGTGGTTTTGGTGGGGTTTTGTATTTTCCCCATCCATCTTTCTGCTGTTTTCAAGCACTGAATCACAGCTCACCTTTCCTTTTGGCTGCCCTGCAATCCTACTGCTTAACCTGTTCACAGCTCTCCAAAGCTGCTCTGGCTCTATACTACTGACAGTTTTTCCTGTAAGGCAACTTACCTTCTTCCTGTGATATACAATGAAATGAAAGCCTTTGTTAAGCTATAGCTACCTAAATGCTCTCTCTAATGCTGGTTATGGTAGTCATTGTAACTGAAAGTGAATTGTGTTCTTGCTGTGAAGAACAATTGTCATCTCAGGCTCCTGAATTTCTCTGGAAGGGTTTTATTTGCCTCAGACATAACTTTGAATTAGAAAGAATAGTTGGAAATTAAATTTTATTAGTTGTTTCTAAGAGGTGCTCAGACAGGGCATATGAGGAGAGGTTTGAAAATTTATTCTGTTATCTGAGCAAAACCATGGGGACAGTTGTGGGGTTCTTTATTTGGCTGGAAAAAAAAGATTCATGTAGGACATTTCAGGCTTTGTAAGGTTTGCAGCGTCACACGGTGTTTTGGCTACTTCACTCAAGCAATAAGCAGCCTTCTCAGCTAATAGCTTTGTATTTTTCTGATTAGAAAAAAGTGTAATATTTCACTATACTGTCTTAATCTCAAGAGAATACAATTAATGTCAGTAGGAGAACTGAAACAAATAAAGTGTTGCTATTATAAGTAGTACAGGCAGATGCAAGAATGCAAGAATGGGAAGGTGGTATTTTCCCAGATAGGCTCTTGGGTTTTAGGCAAGTAAAATTCAGCCTTCATGATGAAGCATTATGCTGTATATTAACATTTCTTTTCTATTTGTTTATTAAAAGTGTTGCCTCAGTAACTGGAGACTTAACCACTGTAATCTGTTGTAAATCCTTTTGGAGATGTGAGGAAGTGCTTTTGGTGCATTTATGTTACAAAAGTTACCACTAAAAATGTCAAGATTAAGGAGTTGTGGTGGTTCAGGCTTCCTGGTGGTGGCTGTGGAGTGTTCCTTCATTTGTTAAGGAAAAAAAGTTCATCAGCATTTTTATCAGTCTCATTAGGGATGAGTACAGCTGCAAGAGGATGAGCTGTCATCTATTGTTCTAGTTTACAAATTAAACTATTCTTCTACTGCAAGCCTTATCCAAGTATCCCTGCAGGCAGAATGGCACAGCATTCCACCCTCTTCATCACAGCACTTCTCCCTCTTGTTTGAGCTGCCTAGAGATTAACAAACCTTTATGGTGGATGGAAAAAATGGATGGAAAAATGCCCCATTCAGGAATCTTGCAGAGCTAGTTAAAAATAAGCTGTATTATGCTGTCTGACACCAAAGATACACACTATTTAGAAAGTCTAAAAGCAGAGGTGTAATTCTTAGAAAGGGGAAAACGCTTGTTCTGTATCTGTACGCCCACCAGGTGACTGGAATGGTAATTATGATACATGATCACATTTATGTTGGAGTCTGCGGAAGTTAATGGGCTTCTGCTGTCTGAGGAAACGTGTTAAATTAGGTGCTTGTGGGTATAGGGTAAAGAGGATTGCTAAAAACACTGCTTAGAAGCCTTGCTAGTCTTGTGCACCTAGCCTTACTGTACCTCTTAGTCAAAGCTTTTCTTGCTTGCCTCCAGAGGGTGAAGCTCAAAGAGGTACAAGTCATGTTTTATGACTGCAATGGGTAACCCATGTTCTGTTTCTCTTCTGACAGAAACTGAGGGACCACTGGTCTTGAATGAAACTCTACTCCTGGTATTTGCTCTGTGCGGGTGCTTCACATGAACATGACTTGGTCCCTGCAGCTTCCACTACTGAATGAAGATCTACTGAGTGATGTTAAAACAGCTAAGGAGTGTGCGTCTCCAGTGGGCAGACAGTAGCCTGTGGCTCTCGTTTACCTCTTGCTGGACTGTTGTGTCAGATCTTAAAAATGATGGTGCTCCAGTTGTTTACCTGTGTTAATATGTAGAGGTATTATGTTTTCCCCCTCCATTGTTCTGCCAAGGAAACTAACAAATTCTTCTTTTTGCAGGATTTTTTTTTTTGGCTGGCCGTTGTACCCAAACTACTGCATGCGTGTGGGTATTCTTGTGGTATTCTGGAGAGAAATCAAGGTATATACTTCTGTTGGGTAGGGACACTGCCAGGCTGGACAGTAAGCCCCAGTATACTGAACTCTGCTTCTGTGCCCTTGTTACGAAGGCAGCACTTCTGTGCTCAAAATTAACAGAATTGAGTAAGCAATTACACCTTGAAACATTGTGCTGTCCCCCAGAATAACTGCTCTAAACCTGGTCTCTGGTCTACTTGCTAGATCTTGTGTCGTGGTTCCACAGGGTGCAAAGGGTAAGGAAATCCTTAAAAAGTGCTGCGCTGGCATTTATGTAGCCTGTGCTACTCACGTGTGTGTCATAAGTAGTCCTTGACTTGACTTCAACGTTTTCTGTGCAGGAGGCTGCCAGCAGAGCTGGCTAAGCCATTGCTGCTGAGCTGCGTCACCTAGTCAGATCATGTCCTTGGTAACTCTCTGCAGTCACCTTTGAATTAAGGCTGAATAACGTTGAATGCAAGCAGGTAGGACACAGGTAAAATTAAATACTCTAGGAAAGGTAAACAAATGCAGGTGGTGTGCATGCTAAGCAGCTCTGAACGTTGTTATAAAACCTCCTTGGGGAAAGGTTTGTTCTTCCCCATCCCTATGCATGAAGATTCAGCCACTCCACTTGAGAAATGCTGCCATGGCCAATGTGCCCACCATAGCCACAGGAGTAGCATGGCTGACTGGGCACCAGTCATGGGCATGCAGGATGGGAAGGGAGCATGCGCTGGAGGGTTCACAACCTAAAGAAAGAAACAAAGCAAGCAGGTAGAGCTGTATTTATTTACTGCTCTTGAAGAGGCTGTTGGTTGGAAACGGCCTATTTCACTATTCTAGCATTTGTGTAAGGTGTGTGATCACTTCATGTCATTTAGGTGTGATGGGGGAAAAATGGTGTATTGCTGGAAGCCTATGACCTAGCTTCTGGAGGAAACTTTTTCAAATGTAGCTGACCACTCTTGTGTATTCTAAAGTCCCTAAAAATGACTGTTTAGGAGAAACCTTAGAAAACAAAACCAGAACAACCCAACCAAACAAAACCCCTAAAAAAAAAAAAAACAAACCCCACAAAAAAAAAACAAACCAAAGAAACATCCCCCCCAAAAATCCCCAAACAACAAAAAAGCCCAAACCACCACCAGCAAAACCCCAGAATGAATAATGAATTGTTCCAGAAGAGATCTCTCAGCAGGTCTAACCCCCTCCTCCAAAAATTATCTCCTTTATATGGTGATAGAAATGATCGTTGGCTGTGGTGTCAACCTCTGATCAAGCCAACCCTCA
This sequence comes from Forpus xanthops, assembly GCA_032466535.1. Taxonomy (NCBI): domain Eukaryota; kingdom Metazoa; phylum Chordata; class Aves; order Psittaciformes; family Psittacidae; genus Forpus; species Forpus xanthops. Next base: position 86,869 of record JASSUY010014091.1, read on the forward strand.
AAAGCTGGGCTCTGAGTCTTTACTGTCCACAAGGCTATGGGCTGGATGTGTGCTATCAAATCCTTTTGCTTCAGTAAACAGACATTTTATTTCCTGTTTTCCTGTAAGTCTCCTGAGGAGGTGCTATATCCACAGCTGTAGTTCAGTTAATATGACTTATGGGCTATCCAGTGTGGGTCTGGGTGGATTTGAAGGTCTGGGGGCTGATGGAAGGCTTTGTCTGGAATGGGATGCTAGGAGCACGTGATTCCTACCAAGGGGTGATGTCAGATGGGGTTATATGTCTACAAAGGCTATTTAATGCCTGTTTGCTGAATAACTCTTTTCTTTCAGCTCTGCAGGACAGCTCTGAATTCCCATCTGGTACTAAAAATTTAATCATTTGTAAAAGAAACAGTCTATCACACTAGACATGCATTGGTGGTGGTTGCTTTTGTTCTAATTAAAATAGCATCCACGCACAACTGTTCATCTGGGAAGCTGGAGCATCATCTTTATAGGTACGCATGGTATTTTGTCTTCGCAAGAATGGTGTATCATAACCGAAACCTGAGCTGGAAGTTCCTTTTATTTCTCCACGTTATTTTACTATACAGTACTACTGTAAGGCTGCTCAGAACCTAAAGGTATAACTTATCACTTAAAAAAAAACATGAATACATGCCTTCTCATCAGCTGTGGTTAGCCATATGTATATGCTTAAACTGAAAGGCGACGTCTTGCAGCTGGAGGGTGGCCTGTGATGATGGAGTGCTACTTCTGTACTACTTAGCACTGCCTGCTGCTTCGAAGGTTATTTTGAGCAAATATTTTTGCCTTGCTGTGTAGGAAAAATAGGGACAACACATTAGCAAAATAATTCCTGTAGCAGTACAACCTCTCTCTCTGCAGGAAGATTTTCTGAGTAAAGCTCCAGCGTTTTCTCTCCAGGATGTACAGCTCTGTTTCCCTTACAAGCCATCAAGAATGACACATCCATCTAAAATCTTTATTATTCTGGAACAAAAAATGTTTTGAAGAAAGCAGGTGAGTTTAATCTGTATACTTGGAAGTTTTGCCACCTCAGATTGCTGTGCATGTAATAGATCCAACCAAGTGGAATGCTTTTCTCCTCTGCTGCTCTCATTGCAAGGCAGTTCCAGATGGAGGCAGAATCTGCTGCTCTCCCCTGTTCACCCTGTCCCTTAATGTCACTCTGAGGTGGGCTTTGATGCTACTCAAGACATATGCTATCTGGGACCCAAGGCCAGTCAAAGCCAGGGTAAGAGTTAAGTAACAAAGCACTGAGTTTGCTGACTCTCCAACCTAGCGATCAATAGTGGCTTTTATCAGGGACCTGCATCTATAATCTCTCTAATACCAAATGCAGCCTGTGAGCTTGAGGCAGGCTCTCTGCTTTTCCTCTATTTAAAATGCTTTGCAAGTACTTTGACCATATAAAATGAAGTAAGCCTGTGTCCTGTGCTGTGATCTAGCCTGTGGCATGTTCCCAGGCTTCTAATCTCCGGGAATGAGAAAGGACTGTGCGGCTGCACTGTGTCACTTTTGAATAACTGCATTGGGAATGGCTGACAGCAAGTACAGCATCAAAATCAATACAAGTAGGATGGCACAGGTTAAAACACAAGCAGATGCTTCACAGCATGCATGTGTCTTTATTGGTTATATAATACCCCAAACTCTAGATGCTTTACCAGGTCCAATGTAGGCAGTTTTTCCCCATATCCTAGTCACATAGGGAAGGCAGGGTGCAGGAAGGAACAATATGATGCTAATGTATCTTCCTGTGGGCATTACAAAAGACGGGTTCTTTTGGAGGACTGTTTGTATTTCTACAGGGATGGATGGTTTCAGCAAGGACCTGAGGAATCACAAGAAAAAGCTTTCAGTGGGAGCACTAAACAGCATATGAATAGAGACTTGTGTGAGCTGTGTGACTTATTCCTATATCCTTGGGCTATGGCCAAGAAGGAGCTGGTACCAAAGAAGCAGGGCAGAGGGTGTCCTTGCCACATCTCAAAGATGTGGCAAGGCATGGAAGCAGGCAGAATTCTGTGTTCTGGCTTTGACCAGCAGTGGCCCTTTAAGGCTGAGCAGGACGTGCAGCATGGACACTGCCCAGTCGAGCCCAGCAGCCACGTGAACTGTGTGTGATGGGCAGTGCCAGGCTGGCACAGCAAAAGCCTCTCAGTGGCAGAGGGAATCTGACAGAACTTGTTGGCTCCCACCCTGTCTGCTTCCCTTTTTCTTGGGACAAATGAGAAGAACCTGTCTCACAGTGCAAGATTTTGGGGGTACATGTCAGGGTAAGAGATGCCTGACAGTAAAACTTCCAACTCGCCCTGATTTCTGCCTGGGATGCTGCAATGTCAAGTGAAATAATCTTCCAGGCTGGCTCTGGTGCAGAGGTATTTTGCTTTATGTTATTGCTAGGAGTTCTCTCTCTGAGCTCTTTCTGCTTCTCTGTGTTCCTGATCTCTGGTCTTTGCTCTTTTTTTTCCTTGGGCTGGGATGTGTGCTGTCTGCAATGCATCAGGAAGTAATACCCAATGAGGAAACTCTCATCATCTGTGCATCAGGGGGAGAATTACTGACTGAGTGCTGAGCAGTCAAGTTATTGATTCAAACCATAGCCCAATCTCTCCGTCTGCCGTTCGGAGTGGCTGGTTACGTCCTTCTGGTTCACTGCATTTAATCGGATTCCCTGAGCTGCCACGCAGAGGGGGAGAGTTAGATTCAGATCCATCTATGATGTTTGCTTCAAAATCCAGTTCTGTATCCCCTTCTCCATCCATGGAGCAGGCAGATTCTGATGCTCTGGACATCAGCACCAAAGTGCAGCTTTACGGCGTGCTCTGGAAAAGACCCTTTGGGAGGCAGTCAGCCAAATGGTCCAGGAGGTAAGCCACAGTTGCTGAGGGGTGCTCAGGTGAAAAACAAAGCCTAAGGGTACTGCGGTAAGTTAAAGCCTTAGTGCTTGGCTCTACAAGTGCAGCCAGCCAGGCAGAGACTAGGGGTGAAACTTCAGCATAGCTTCCCTATTTTTCTGATGCTTTACACATACGGCACCCCATTGTGCTTTTTTTATCTACCCATATCCTGTGCTACATGTACCTCAGGGTGGGAATAGGTACTAACTGCCTCCTCTAGATACTTATCTTATGATCATTTAATGAGAAAAAGGGTCAGCTCATGTATTTTGCCCCTAAACTGCTTGAATTTTTCACTAGCACTTGTTAAAGCTCTTTGAGTCCTTTGGGTATGAGATGGCTAGACTGAACTGACAGTGCATGTGTACAGCCTGTCGGGGCTTGTGGACCAGTGTCAGTATTGCTGTGCTGTCTGATGGTGATGGCATGCTTGGAACAGCAAAAGCAGACTCACTTCCCTGCAGAGAAGGTGGCTCCAGATTCTCTCCCATCTGATGCTAGTGAGTTGTAAGCTGCTGCATGTTGTCTCTCAGCGTCAAGAGGTTTGGAGGTGGAGAGCATTTGCTGTAACCTTTTACCAAGGATGGAAATATGTTCTGCAATTTGAAATGATGGGTCACTTTGAGGTTAAAGTTGGTGTAGTTTGTTCAAATCACTGAATCTCATGGGAGAGTTTTCCACTGGCTATCAAAAGGTTTGACTGTTTATGATTGGTACACAGAAACATGGTACAGCTCTTTCTGGAAGTACATGATCCAATGGGTTAAGCCTGGATGGCAGATTAATGTCACTGCTGGTAGGCATCATTGGCAAATGATTCAGTTAAGAGACTAGCAGCCAAGAACTTGCATTTTCACACTACCGCTGCCAGAAATAAGTTTTGTTACCCAAAACTTGTTGTGATCTATTAGACAAGGATAGCAGTACTTACCCAGCTTCAGCAATTTTATACCTGCAGGTGAAAAAGGCTATGAGAAAAGCAAAGTAATGTTGTTTTTTTCCCCTCCTCACCTTTCCACTGGGCTAAGGCACAAATGAGTCATTAACAAATGACAACACAGGAAGCCTGAGCTACTTCTGGACCTGAAAAGTGGTTTTGTAGCCTTGGTAGTAAAGTGTGTCTTGAGGGTTTTTGGAAGAGTAAATGAACCTGCACATCAGCAATGTCTGTCAGCTACCTCTGGTACTTACCTTGGATGCGTACCTTTTTGCTGCAGGCTGCATAGTAAACACAACACATCAAATGCATTTCTAGCCCTAGCTTTCCCAGTTTTGCTCTGTATAGTAAAGACAATGCTGCCCAGTCTGAGCCTGTGAAGACGGCATAGCCAGAAAAATACTCAAATGTTGTTTGGGAAGCAGCTTTGTGTTTGTAGCCACCTTTGAATTGTGTGCAGGTTTTATTCTGTACTTCCCCCCACAGTGGCCTTTTTCACCCCAGACAGAATTTGTGCTCATGCTCTCTACTCAGCTCTCAAACATTGATATTTAAATGAATTATGTCTGGAAGCTAATGTGGCTGGGTTATGGAAAACAAGTGGACAGACCAAAGGAGGAGAAGGTAATTTGCTATGGAGGAGGCATTCTTAAAAGGCTTTCTTCTTCCTTATAAAAATTTCTTGCAGGAAGATGGCTCATGTCTGCTCTCTCTGTCATTACTTATTTAGTGCTGTTCTATTCCTAGAAGTCACTCCCATCTTTATGAAGTGGTAAATATTTTAGTGCAAGCAGGTGGGAAGAGACCATGGGGCAAGAATAAAGTGGATGATTAGCTGCAAGCACAGCAGCTGGGGGTCCTGGAGACCAGAGAGGGGTCGGTGGGAGCCTGTAGGATTTGGAAGGAAGGGGTTTCTGAAGTAAAACAATTGGAACAGGAGGAGCAATAAGATGGGGTTTTTTACCACAGGAGAGATTTTCTTTGCAGTAAAAAGCTTGCATGTTTTTTTGTAAGTTACTTGTGAAGGAGAATAAGGAGCAATTAATCCATTCCCTTGCACACCCCCCATGCCCTGCAGGATACAGCTGGTCAGTGCATTGTTTCATGAAAAGAAGTTTCCCACTCCAGTTAAATTAAGAGGCAAAAATAGGCTATTTCTAGATGCAGCTGAGGATCCGATCTCTGAGCAATGTAGATTTTGTCCTGACATCTTGGACTGGACAGTAGAACTACTCTGTGTTCTAAGGAAAGTCTTTCCAAGTTATGGGAGATAAACCAGCGTGTAACAGGAGGACTGACCACATCAGGCTATCAGCCATGAAGATGTGGCTGTTGAGATGCATGATACTGGCTTGATCCCATTCATTTGGCTGCAGCGGCAGTTGCTGCTGGAGACACAGAGAAAAAAAGTGAGTGTTTAAGGGAAAGATGGAGCCTAACTGGATAATGGGTCAAGGAAAAGAAGTCTAGGCATGGCATCTAGTGCTTTGGAAATTGAAATCCCAGGTCTGGGGATTTTGCAGCTTTGACCAGTCAAAGCTTGGGTCGCTGCTGAAGTGGCTTTGGAAAGTCATATTCTTGGCCCTTGATTTATGGGTCTCCTCTTTCCACCAACTGCTTTCCATTCTCCCTTTGAATTTATAACAAGCAGTTTAGTCTATTCCCTACAGTTGCACTGTACTGTCATCAGCCTAGCGTAGATTGAAATGCACAAGGTTCAAACCTGCTCTGGATGTTGCATGAACAGGGCGCTGTATCTTTGCAGGTAGGAAGTGACACGTCCTTCTCTGCTGTGAATAAGCCCAGCTCTGTGTAGGCATGTCAGGTTCTAAGCTGGCGGTTACCATTCAGGTGTGAGACTCTGAACAGCTCCAGGAAGGCATCTCTCAGTGGTCAACCAGAGTCAGAAAAGCAAGGTGGGACATCAGGAATTGAAGGGAGTAAAAAAAAAAGCACCACAAAATATGCTGATACCCCTGAGTAAACCCATCAGAGATGCCAGATTACTGCTGGAAGGAGGGAAATGAAGCACAACTGAAAGAAATCTCATCTCTGCCACCAGTCCTGGCTGTGGCACTGCAAAGCAAGCACATAACCTTGTTTTCCAACAGACTGGTTACCAACAGTTGCTAGATGTGGTCACAGGACAGATGGAAAGGGTAACTGTTTTGGACTGTTTCTGCTCTTAGAACCCCTAGAAAGCACATGTCTGCAGAGCAGTGTGTGCATAAGCAGCACAGGGGGAGCAGGAGCTGCTGAGGCAGCGGTGCTCTGAGTCAAGCTGCCTTCTTATCGTTCTAAACTTCCCACTTGGCTGGTTGCTGTCAGGAAGCATCCACCTCTTCCCGCTCCTTGCCTGGCTGCCTGCCTCTCCAGCTGCCAGGTGTCAGGAGGCAGACAGGAAAGCCTGGAGCTGTCAGGAGAGGAATAATGAGGAACAGGTACTGCGGTCTCTGAGCTGGCATGCTGATAAAGATCATTTGCCCATCGTCTTCCTGAGCTGTCCCTAGGGAAAGAGAACCGGCCTGTTCTAGTAACTGGGATTTGCTGCCTGTGCTGAGCTGGTTCCCGGAAAACCACCATTGGAAGGAAGCACCAGTGAGAGGCTGCTGCAGTTTTATAATGTAAATACTTAACTCGGGCCGTTGTCACTTCAAACGCATTTAGGAAGATTAGCTAATTAATCTTGTGAGTCCTCTGTGACACAAAGCAAGCACTTTGTCCCCAGAGATCAGGTATCTCTACTTGTCCAGTATGCAATTGTTTCGCCTAATCCTGGCAGATCACACCTCTGGCTTTAGATAAAAGTGACTCAAGACTGTTACTGCTCCTCTGCTGATTTCAGTTTCACTACACTGTGATTTCAGTGGTTTCTTAGTGCAGGATCTAGCAACAGGGGATGCATGAATGGCTCCTGTATTGCTTGAGATGCATGTGGAGTGTGTGCATCAGGTCTCCCCACCTTCATTGCTCCTCTCTAGGCTTTCTGCTGCTTTGCTTTTAAGTATCTTTTTTTTGGTTCCTTGTTTGTATTCAGAAAGCTTCCCCTATCTATCCAGTACTCCCTTTTCTTCTGCTGGTGCATCTGTGCCTAATTCAAATGTGTGTTCTGTGTCTCCTCTCTTAACTGGCTCTATCTCCTCATTCTCCCTCGGCCATCTTTTCCCTTTCTGCCGTTACTCACCTGGCTGCTGCTTCAGTCTTCAACTTGTCCTTGAGTCTTGTACTTCTTTCTCCTTCACTCTGTCATTTCATCCCTCTTTCCATCATGCTGCATCAATTTCCTTGTATTGCTGTGTGTGGACTTTGTCCTGAAAGTCAAAGTAGTGATCTTGGTTGCTTTGGTGTTGCCTTCCAGGCAGTGATAGATGAGGGAATATGTTCTGAGCATAAATATGTATTGTTCATCAGTTAGCCAGTTTTTCAATGTTTTCCCTTCATTATTTGCTGTGGAGTTTTGTTGCTGTTACATTTTTAACTCTTGGTTTGTACATTTTCATTCCAAATCCCCACAGATTCCCTCCACATCTGTAAGATCGGGGATCTAAAAGTTCATTAAACTGAGAGAGGTACATCAATTCTCAGCGATATGTGCTAGGCTTTACTTTTGGTTTTGTTTTGGTTTTCCACTGGCACATACTATGGGGATATCAGGAGCACTGAGTAGACAAAATGTATGTAACAGACTGAACAGATTAGAAATCACACACAGTTAAAGATCTTTATATCTTGCAAATGTTTCTCAAGGTTGTTTAGCCTGAAAAGACTACTGGAAGTGACCAAGCGACTTTCTTCATTTCATGTGGTGTGTTGATTTTTATACTTTAGTTTTGTATTTATAGCCACTGTATCTGGTTCACTCTGACACGCTGAACCAAGCACGGGCAGAATTGATCTTAAAATGCGTTATTTTTTAATTTATTACACTGATGAGGTAACATATGCCTCTAAAACATCTAGTTCTCATTGAGCTGAGCACTAGAAACATAAAGTGAAGATGCAGCTACTCATTAGAAAACATTTTAATGGAGTTAATGACCAGAGGTGTGAAGAAAAATGGCAGGAGGGCTTCTACTGCTCATACAAGTGATGTGGTCGGGGGAACCAGAAACCTGTCTGCTCTGTGGAGTTCTCTCTGATATCTGCCTTGGCCAAGGTCAGCTCTGAGCCTGCTGCAGGGGTCATGGCTGCCTTTGCCATGAAGGCAAATATATCTGAAAATATCCAATCCTTGTCTCACACTGATGTGAGACCTTGATGAGTGCACCCTATCAGCACTGTGTCCCACGGAGATGTGCCTGATGCATCTGCTGAATGGGCTGGTGCCTCAAAGTTGTGTGATCAGTTCAGCCCCCACCTTCTCTGGGGTGCTTCTTCTCAGCCCTGCCTGCTGTCTTGAGGAAACTGTTCTGGTCCCTGATCTGTGACAGTGGCAAGAGATTCAGCATGGAGATTCCCGTCACAGGGAAAGAAAGTAGTGCACCATGGGTAGTTCATCTCCTTTTCCATCTTAGGCACCTCTTTCAGTCACCGCAGGTAGGGTCGCATTGCTTTCCCAGCTGAGGGGTCATTACAGGCAGCTCCTCTAGGATGTGCAATGAGACATGAGCTTGGGCTGGAAGTGAGATATCCCCAGATGGAAGGTGAATAGTAAGTGCTCCTACAAGTTACCTAGTCAGGTAACTTGCTGGATAGGCTGCACTGTGAATGAGCGCTTCTTCAGTCCCCTGCCAACTAAATGAGCTCAGTGCAAAAGGACATTTTTGCACTAAGTCGTGCTGTTCATTTTAGAGAGATGTTGCCAGGCTGTGGTCAGGAGCAAGAGGTGGGATTAGGCAGTCAACCATGATGTTTTCTGAGCAGCAAATAAGAAGATACTGTGTCCTGTCAAGAAAGCAAGCTGGTGGCTTCTCCCCACCTCTGATGTCAACGTGAACGGGTATAGATAAGTAGGCAAGGAGAAGAAAAAATTTGGGGCACAATAATTGTTGTTGGTGTTTGTATATTCTGAACATTTCTAGATATAAATATGCACAAGTTCAATTACTGACACTCTTAAATGTGTTGGAGCAAGTGCACAAAAGGTCCAGAGCTTGAGAGCCTTGAGCTTTCTGCAGGCATTCAGAAACTTTGCTTTATTCTGTGTCTTTTGGGTCCCCTTGTGAGCCCATGGCTCATATTTCCATGGCATTTGGCAGTTCCATCTATGCCAGAACCATGGCAGAAGAGCAAGAAATGGGAGCTGGTGGAAGTGGTAAAGCTTTCCCCTGAGTGTAATAATGATACCTGTTATTAAAAATGAATTATATTTATTATTTTGCTATTAGAATGATAATTTTCCACCAGCTTCCATGTCTTTCTTTAGCTTTAGGAGCTAAACTGGCACTAAATTACTGTGCTCGTCTGTCCTGGAAGCAGTGCTTGGCGCCATCTGACAGGTTCTCTGCTTCCAGAGAGGGCTGGGGTGGGATGGCATGAAGTGTTAGAATTGCTCTTGTGGACCAGACCTCTTGTCCAGTAGCCCATCACTAACAGGGGCTTCAGCGAAAGGTACAGGAATTCTCAGGCTGGACAACTGGAAAGCTTTGCCCAGAGAAGTCTCTTCCAGATCCCATCCAGTGGAGGCTTTCTGCCCAGGAGCAGGCGGTTTTCTTGGGGCTGTCCTCATTGTTCACAGAAATGCTTTATCCTTTCCAGATTCCTCATGAGCTCTTGTCCTCAGGACCACATGAAAGTAATTTACACAGCAGTGCTTTGTGCAGTGTAAAAAGACATTCTGTATTAATTTTCAGCTTACTGCCTTTCACTTTCTTTCCAAATCCCTCTTTTCTCATATTGTAAAATATGTACAGAGCAGTGCAACACATTTCCTTTGTCATTTAATCTTTTGAAACTTCTGTACTAAACTTGTCCCCATTTTTTTCAGCTGTTCTTCAGCATTTTTGAGAGCTGCAGAGATTTAGACCACATTGAAGCTAAGTCAGGTATCTCCCCCCTCTACCACTGCCTGAAGGGTAAATGCAACATCAGTTTTCAAAGAGAAGAGGGACTCTCCCTGGGCATTTTGAACATCCAAATAAGCTAAAAGTGGCACTCCTTTAATCATGATTTTGAGGACACAATCCAGAAATTAGCAACTTGGTTTACAGAAGCTGCGATATTTTGTGGCTATTATCGAGTGTTCCTCAGTGCATACATAAGGCTGAGCAGAACAAGGCACGTTAAAATGTGATATGTGTGAGGGCAAAAAAAAATCCAATTTACTTTGTATTTACAAAGGTCAATGATGGGAGACTTTGCCTTGAGCTCTGATTAAATACCTCTACAATTTGTTTCTCTTCCTGAGTACTCTTTTGGCTCATCTTTTGCCTCAAGTCACTTGAGGATGCAGATGTGTAACTCTCCCTGCCATAGACTCAGAGTTACAGTGGAAAGACTTCCCTTCTGGCTTATGCAGAATGTGAGGAAAGAGGGTGGCAGGGAATAGACTGAAATAATAAGCTTTTAGTTGCTCTTAGCCCATGTGAGAGAGACCCTTAACGAAAGAGGCAGCTTTCTTCCAAGTGATTGAATGCAACACATGGGCTAGATAAAATGTGCACAGGTCAAGATGCCAAAAGATTTTGGCTAAGCTTTTGTCTTGGACATAGACTGCCATCCCATTCCCTAGTGAGTAAATGGTGCTGTGGTTTGCCTTCAGCACCGCTGTGTGCATGCTGTGGCAAACTGCAAGCACAAAGCTCTTGAGCTTGGCACTTAGTGTTAAGCACTAGATCTTAGCTACAAGGCCAAGTAAGGCACCTCACCTTAGGCATAGATGGGAACAGTAAACTCATCTGCTCAGAAAGCAGTGATTTTCTTGTGCTGTGGAACCATGACCACTGCTCTAGCAGCATTTATTTCCATTCTCTGTCTTACAGGTTCTTCATTATTAAGGAAAGTTTCCTGCTCTACTATGCTGAGAGTGAGAAGAAGAGTTTTGAAAGCAATAGATACTTCAATATCCACCCCAAGGTGAGCAGTGTTTGCATGGGAAAGGGGGTTATTCTCTTTCTAGCTTCCTCCCCCCTGCACAGGCCCAGCAAGTGAAGAGGTAAGTCAGATCCAGAAAAGCCCCAAAAGATGCAAGAATCATGTCAGTTGCTTGTCAGGCTCCTCAGTGATTCAGCATGACTTTGATGGGATTTTTACTTAATAGTAAATGTATTCCTTTGTTTCCCTAATCAGGGGATCTTGTGGCTATGAGAATACTGTTGGCAAAGCCAGTGGTTGGTCTAACAGCTTTGGTTGCTGCTCATTCCTAATTTGTACTTGCACGTATAAGCAGTTACAGCCATCTCCTGTTAATCTCTCAGACCTGAGCAGCAGTCTCTATCAGGAGGCTCTGTGCTCTGAGTTTGCCTTCATCCTCTGTAGCCACTGGAGGCTGATGAAGCGCATATGCTCCTAGAAGTATTGATTTCACCCAGCCTGGTTAGGAGCAGCAGGACATCCTTCCATCCCCGTACAGCATGTGTGGGGTGTTGACCTACTGGTGGTGACTGTAATGGATGCACAGCTTCTCTCATGGTACCACACTGTGAATCTGCAATGTCTGGCCCTGCTGGGCAATAACCTCCTCCTTGATAAGAGCTCCCACTTCCATGTCCTAGCTAGCAGCCTTCCCTCCAGCTGAATGCAGGAAAGCCATCTTTACCCCTGTTCAGATACTATTTGGAGATCTCCTGAGAGTGGTGGGAGTCCCTCCGATTTTCAGGAAATGTGTGTATTTCCCTCCTGGGATAGGCAAGACAGGGCAGAGGCCCACAAGTGATGAAGGGTGAAAGTTCAGCTCCTGGTTAGTTAATAGCTGTGTTTGATTTTAATGATTGATTGGAGCACTCTGGTTTATCCCCAGGGTGTCATACCCTTGGGAGGCTGTGTTGTAGAGCCCAAAGAAGAGCCCAACATGCCTTATGCCATAAAGATCTCTCATGAAGACTTCCATGTAAGTAGACTTCTCAAAAAAACCCATAAACACCACGAAACACATTATTCCTGATGAGCAGTGCTGGACTGGCAGCCTTTCCCACCCCACCAAGGTATCCTGCCTTCTCTGGCCAGACTACCCTCAGAGAGGGTGCTTAGCATCCCAAGTCCCCTCAAAGCTTAGCTGCTTTGTCCTGACAACCAATGTGGAAACTTGCTCTTTCTGACAGCAGGTCTTCTGACACTAGAGTACTAGTAGACAGATACTCAAGAGCCCTAAAGCTCACATCGCTTTATCATGACCGCTTGCCATGCACAACTCTTCCCAATGTGTGGTAGACCTGGATTATATTTGCTCACATGTGATGCCTCCATGGAGGTGAAAGCCTGCAGTGAGCTTTCCTCCCACTGTAGTTGTGCTACCCGTGTCTTGTTCATGCCCTGGGTGTGCAGATGTGTGTAATGCACCAGCCTCTCTTATCCAGGTTTTTTTCCCCTCTTCTAGGGTAACATTGTTCTAGCAGCCGAATCAGAGTTTGAGCAAGCTCAGTGGCTGGAGATGCTACAGGAGTCCGGAAAAGTGTAAGCTTCTTTCTATTCCTTATTCTCTTTGATCTGCTCTGTAGATGTGTAAAGGATAAAGGGGAAGAAGCCTGACTAGAAGGTCCACAGGGAAGGCATAAAAGCTACCCTAGACTAACAAGACCTTCACTTGCCTCCTGGACCCATTCTCTCCTACACAAGAACGCTTCGAAACTGACTCAAATATTCCTGCCTGGGTGTGGTGTGCAGTATGGCTCTTTGCTACCAACCCCAGGCCAGCATCTGTCACACTGATATACAGGGTGGCATCTGCTGTCCTTCTCTCTTGCTCAGAGAGGTGGGAGCTCCCCTGGACCATTTTGTGTGGGAAGGAAGGTCCATGGGCTTGACAAAGCTGTGGGTCAGAAAACCTCCCTGCACCACAGGTGTATGAATTTGGAGTAAGGTAAGAGAAGAGGCAAGGTGCAAAGCTTGTGAGCAGCTGTGTGGCTCTACACCTCGCTGGTGAGCAGGGACTTCACCAGCCCATCCCTGTCCTTAGCTGTCCAGGTCATGCTGAGATGTCAGTAACAACAGTGAAGAAATGTGATCATGGGTGCGCATTCCTTCTGCTCAGGCCATGCAGAAGCAGGATGTGGCTTCTTGAGAGAGTTTAATTCCAGACAGTGGAGGAAGGCTAAATCCCAGGGAAGAGGTGTTAGCAAACCATTTTCAGCCCAGCTGCAGGGGTGAGAGAGATTGATTGCTGTGCATGTACAGCACTGTGTTCATAGTCTGCTGAGAATACTGGAGAGATCTGCAGTTTGCAGGCCACCAGCTCTGCAATCCCTCAGTCCCTACGTGCCTGACAGTACAGTAAGCAGCTGTCCCACAAACCCAAAGCAGGATCTTCCTAGATCTCAGCAGATGCAGGAAGAAATAATACTTGAAGAGACACTTGTCTTTCCCAAGCCAGGCAGAAACTTGCAGAGCCTACTATTCAGCCATGAGGCTTGAAGCAATGAGAACTTTTCTCTGCCCTTCCTGGCTGCATTGTAATATGCATATGTGGTCTTTTGTGACTGTAGGGACAAAAGCTGCTCTTTCAGGCAAGTTGAACTTGTAGTACCAGTGTATGCATGCATGCATGCATGTCAAAGGTAGTATCTCAGTTAATTCCAATGTTATTTCTAAATAACATATAAATAAATATTCATTTCTAATTAATGGGGAGCACAGTGTTAGGGTGGATCAGCCCAAGCCAAGCTCTGAGCTGTTGCAGTGAGCCTGGCTTTGGTGCTGGAGCAAGATGTAACCTCCATGGTATCGTGTAAACTGTAAAAGCAAAGCTGTTTGTTAGAGCTTCATGGGAGCATGCGCCCCATGGGACACAAGACCCAAGGCAGAGGTCTGTCACCCACTCAGCAGGAGCAGGCTTGGCCACAGCAGAGGGTGAGGGACACAAATGTAGCCCTAGAGCAATTTGGAGTTGTTTCTTTTATAGCACAGGTCTGCACTTGCCTTCACCAATGTTATACTCAACTATTGCCAAGGGCAGTAATTTAGGGGCCAAATTAGTCTTTCAGGAGTGTACAGGAGGGAAGGAACATGGTTGCACAGTCCATTAAGGGGTCTTACAAACAAGTCATGTGTGCCTGCTTATTTCATAGAGCCATCATTTTGTTTAGCCCTTGCTTCAATATTCCAGCATTAATGTTTAAAACGAAGATCTAGATTGTGGCTCCTATCATACAGCAGGCCACCTGCACCCAGCTGACACCCCCTTCCCTCCCTGATCTGCTTCTGTTCTTGCATCAGAGGAGAGCGATGCAGCTCCAATGCCTGCCTAATCGGTGCTTATGATAGCCTGCATGTGAGGAAAAGCAGAGATTATGTGATTTATGCTAGCGGGATCAGGCTGGGAGCTAAGCAGCAGCCAGAAAGGCACAGCATGGGCCAGTAAATTGATCTACAATGAACAGGAAAGCTAAAAGGGCACAGCTGAGATCTTCTAGGCAACCTGTTTTAGAGTCCCGCTGTTCCTAGATGGAGATTGTAATGCCAATGGTGCTGCAGCACTTAATTTATCATCCTGCTCCCTCATTATAAAAGCCAACCAAAGGAAAAAAAACCCCAACAATACAAAAGCAAAACCACACCCTCAGAAAACACCAAGTCCAAAGACTGAGATTTTGTTAAATAGGGGAAAGAATAAAAAAATAATCCAGGTTGGAAAGCATCTGTTTCCTCTCTCCTTTGTTTCAATCTCTATCCGATTCCTCTTTACGTCTCTGTCTGGGTGGTGTGTGTGTGTGTGCCTGCACAGCTGCCTAGTACCTCCATCATCACAATCTGCTCAGTGAGGCCTTCAGCTTTTCACTCCTTTCCCAGACTCCTGGTTTGATAGGGAAGCCCCTTACTCAGTGCGCAGGGGAGCTGACATGATGTGCTTGGACTTACCACACTTGCCAGGTTTTGAAGTCTACTCAGAAGTGCCAAAGCCCTGACTGCCAGCTGGCTGGGCTGTCCCCATCCAGAGAGACTTCTGCTGCTCTTAGCAGGGGATGTGGGCACATGTACATTCTCTGTGTCCACAGCGGCATTCCCTGAGCTGGTTGAAAGCAGACTTAAGTGGGCAATGCGGAAAAAAAAAACAAACCAAAAGGGGTAGCATAGCGCGTATGTCCCATGGAACAAAAAAAACTGTTTGTGAATGCTCTTGAGAAAGGTAAAATGCAGGCAAAGCTAGAGAGATATTCCCAATGCCGCAAAAGGACTAGAATAATGATCTTTGAGCTGAAGAACAAATGGAGCTACTACACAGCTTTGGGGTGTATTTTTCACAAATGTATTATAGGGGAGCTTTGTACTTGTCCCAGGAGCCTTCCTGACCCCGTGCTTCCCAGTCCTTTAAGCAATGTGGCTTTTTCTGATGGAAACTCACTTGGTAAGAAATACAGAATTGCTCTCCCCTCAGTTGAAGTCATGGCCTGAACCTCCCTGTGGCTGCAGTTACACAACTGGTGATGGTTCCAGCAGATAAAAGGAATAAAAGCTTACATGCTACACAGTGATATGAATGCATCTTCTGAGTTATCAGCAGTGGGTGTAGTAACCTTTGTGTTACAAACAGGGAAAGATCTTGTTAGGCTGCGGAAAGGAGGTCACACTGAAAGGGTGAATCTAACAGACACCTTAAAGGCTGCAGCTGTTTTGGAACCTTCCAAGTAATCATAAAATAAGCTCTGTCATGCTTCTCACCCCATTCTTGTGATGTTTGCTCTTGGTTTATCTGGGGTCAGATCCATCTGGTATTAGAGTGTATCAGTGGAAAAACACCTTCACACTCACATGTTCTCACTCAAGATGAAGATGTCTACCTGTGGGCAAAACATCACCTTTTTAATTAGCATTCTAATTTCTTCTGCATGTCAGAATATCCTAGATGCTCATTAGCTGAAAAGAAACCCAGCTGTCTGCAAAGAGCACAAAGCAGTGCTTGAGCTGTTGGAGCTGTGAGCTGCCTAGTCCCTGGGGTGATGTGTTTTAGTGTAATTGTCTGGCTTCTGTAAAAGATGAAGTACAGGTTGCCTTGATACTGCTTTATAAGAGGTTGCCAACCTCACAGGTTCTGAAAAACTGTAATTTCAAATGGCTCGCAAAGAGGCCTGGTACCAGAATGCTTAACAAGTATTTAATATTAATCAGCTCCCTTAGGATCTAATGAAGATGGCAGAATTTCTGGGCAGCAACTGCTATTCCTGTATATGCGTCTATATAAACAGATTGGGATGAATTTTTACATATACATTTTATGTGTTTACGTATTTTGGTTTCTAATGGAACATTAATAGAAGTGAGCAGCAGACTCCATTTCTGGGTCTGGTTTTGGTTTGTGTGTCCTTGTCCTGGGCATGTAATATCTGTATTAAACCCAGTCCATCAGCTCAATCAGTAATAGGCATCTGCTCCACAGGCCTTTTTTTAGCAGCTTAGTTCCCTAATATGCTCAAGAGGCCTTGAGATCCTTAGGCCAAAGACCTACAATAACTCAGGGTACTCTTTGAATATGCCTGCTTCCTTTAACGCTTCCTACTTACGAGCATCTTGTCAGGCTTTTATCTCAGGTTATTCATTGTTTTTACAGGGAATGGCACTTAATGCATGGTGTAGAGCTAGACACCAAATCCTAGTGGCTTGCAAGTTTAGCAGAGGAGGGATTGATTTGTTGCAGGATGGATGATGGATACCAGAAAGGCTGAAGGTAGAGGACTGTGCAAAGGAGTCAATGAACAGTTAATAACAGTTTGAAGGGGAAGAGTGGCTATGGTAGCAAAATATTGGAAAGGCTGCAGAAGACACTGCCTTGGTAGACTGCAAGGCTGAGTCTCCTGCCTTGCTCTGTGAGATCCTTAGCTCTCTCTTACATCGTCTGCTTTATGTCTGCTTTCCTTAGGACCTGGAAGAATGCTCAGCTGGGAGAAGCCATGATTGAGAGCCTGGAAGCACAAGGACTGCAGCTGGCCAAGGAGAAGCAGGAATATTTAGGTAGGAAACTTACTTCCAAAAGCCATAAATCCAAAAATAGCCATTTTGCTTTTCTGGAATTGTCAGTGTGGTCAAACCAAGGATTTACAAGGTCTCCTTTTACTGGATGAAGCTTTGCAGTAGTCAGCTGCTGAAATTCAGGTTTGAAGGGAGTTCAAACATGAAAACATAAACATAGGATCTAGACATCTGTGTGGAGCATGAAGGGAACGTGCTTTGGCCAGCATGCCGCAGTCCTGCAGCTCACAATGGCTGGACTGCACAAATGTTTGTTGCCCCTGGGAAGTTTGGATGTGGTGATTTCAGCTGCTCACCAGGCAAAGAGCCAGTACCTTTGTCTCACTGAATCACGTAGGAATGGTATTTTTGAGGCTAATCACAGCTTTTCATGCATGGGTTTTCCTCCACTAGCTGTTTGGGTTTCTTTGGTCTTACTCAGCCTTTACATTTGCTCACATTGTTCATGTTGGAAGGGATAGCTTTTACATGGGCTTGTTTGAGGTGTCTAATGTTAGTGGCTAATTTGCCATTGCTCTCTCTGTGGGCAATGGAGAGAGACCAGTTGCTCCAGATGACCATAGAATCATAGAATCATTGAATCATACATAGAATAATTTAGGTTGGAAGAGATTTCTGAACATTATCTAGTCCAATTCCCTACTTGGAAACCAGCCTCTGGGTGGCAGTGCCTTGGGTGCTCTGACTGCCTTGGGTGGTCCAGCTGTCTCTTCCCCACGTTGCCTATAGCAAGAGCCAAGGCAGGGTAGCCTTTTTAACCCAGACACCTCCTAAGTTAGACCATTCCCCAGGGTGTGAGAGCCCCTCTGACCTGGGGGCTGACGGTCACATGTGCAAGCCCAGTTGACTTGTCTGGACAGTCATCTGCTTTAAACAAGCTAGCAGCAACTTTGGGTGCTTCAGATTGTTGATGCCTTGAGCAGGGAGTTGCGGTATCTACTCCTGGATCAAGACACTGGAGGGATCTTGAAAAACCTTTTGCATTTCTGTATTCATGTTGATAAGGAGTGATCTCAGTACGTGGTCTCACATATAACAGTGATCATAATTCAAGTATCAAGGCAGATTCATTCTGGTCACCTAAGTGCCATTCACACATGTGAGCTGATATATGGCCTCATATGTATGAGGCAAGCAGGTTCCACACCTGACAAAGGGATAACAGGGTGTGCTGTGAGGAGGACCTGGAAAGACAGGAGAAAAGCTAGAGACAGGAAAGTTTTGTCAAAACATTATTTTGCAAACGCTAGAGCAGACTAAAAAGCCTAAGAGACTAAAGGATGCCACAGTACAACACAAGGTGGTGGAGGAATAGAGGAGTACAGCTTCTGTGGCAAACAGGAGATCATTTGGAATATAAAATACATATTTCACTGGGTTCTTTGGTCCATGACAAGAACATTCAGAGCTGGTCAGTTGTCGCAGATGGTTACTTTCTCTTGACAGCAATTATCTATTTATTGCTACATAACTGCTGAGGCTTCTGTCTCATTAACCTTACCTTCAGTGATCTGTGTGCATCCCATAGTTAAGATCTGAGGTCAGGTGCTGCTCCTGGCAGCAGATCAAGGCTCTCTGGGGGAAGCAAACACTGTTCAAGAAAATTTGCTGGATCCCCCAAGTTACCTCCCAACTGTCCCCTGCACAGCTGTAAGCATGATTAAAAACTGCCCAAGGCAGAGCCTGTTTAAGGTTAGAGCACAGGTGCATCAGGTCACAGTGTAAGGATCAGAGCAGAGTCCCAGGTGGGCGTGTGTCCTTAGCAGACAAGAGCAACTGATGCTCAGGGGATCTACTATTAACAAGAATAGTTAAGAATGGTTTAGGAGTTTTGTGGCTAAGTTAGGGGATTGATTTTTGGGCTTGGCTGGGACATGCCAAGATCACAAGAGGGAGCTGGCAGGTACCTGAAGGAGAGGGTGATGTGCCAGGAAGGTAGGGATGTGGCACAGAGCAGCAGGAGAACTGACTGTCTCTATGCAGTGGTGTGTGAGTGTGCACCTACTTTCTGGACATTCGTTTCCTTATGTGAGAAGTGGAGGCAAGAATATTTTCCTGACTCAGAGGACTGCAGAGATTAGTTTGTTAACGCTCTTTAAGAGCACTGAGAGGAAGCCTTAGAAGGAGTACACAGCAATATGGTTGC
Source organism: Forpus xanthops (assembly GCA_032466535.1). NCBI lineage: Eukaryota > Metazoa > Chordata > Aves > Psittaciformes > Psittacidae > Forpus > Forpus xanthops. The sequence goes on from JASSUY010014091.1 coordinate 105,938, forward strand.
TGAGTTTAGTAAGTCATTTGGCAAGCTGGAAATTACGCAACATCTCATTACTCTCATCTCAGCCTTTGGATTTTCCCAGACAGATACGCACAGAGCAACAGGCAACACTGCATTTTCAAGTCTCAGTCAGTGTTCCATGCTCATAAATATCCCCAGGATATAAATTGCTTTGCTCTGCATTTGGCCTTTTTGTGTGTGTTTGCAGATAAGCTAATGGAAGAAACAGAAGAGCTCTGCCTGCAGAGGGAGCAAAAAGAGGTGAGTGTTCATCACAAGCCAATTTCCTTCAACTTCCATGTGCAGAACTGGGAGGTTGGGAGTTGTTGATTTGAAGGCATACCAGGGTTCAGGGAGGGAGGCTTTGGATAAAGAAAGCAGCAAGAGCTGCGCCATGAGATAAATCCTGGAGGTGTATCCCTGCTGCCCTTCCCACGTAATTTCCATGCTGTGTTCTTGTGATATATGTCTCAGGAGGACAAAGGAGGAAGATCACATTAAATTAATATTCCCTGGATTGAATTATACACTTGCTTTTTGGCAGATTCAAGACAACTGTGGCAATCAACTTGTCTGTCTCCACAGTTAGATAGCAAATGAACAGCCCTGACACTGTTCTAGTGTAGAGATACCCTTGTGAGAAACAAGCAGCAGCAAAAAGCAACATAATTTGTTCTCTGGACATACAAGAGATAGGGAGAATAATATACATTGCACTGAGGAGAACTCAAGAGAACACTCCCTTAGATGTGACTAACATCATAAGTAAACAAGTTTGTTGTTTTCCAAACTATTCCTAACTTATATTTGCTTAATATAATAAAGCAGTTCATTTTCATGTTTATATCACATCTATACCAGTTTTTATAGCACTATTATAAAGTTATTTTACGATAGCTTTGAAAGTAGGTTGTCCTATTACATGGTAGGAAAGTCTGCATGGATGTAGACCACCACATTGCAATGTTGCAAACTGCTGTATGCTCTTTTTCAGTTAATCCAAAATGGCTATGGCACCTCTTTAGCAAAAGACAGCAATGCTGACTTAGACTTCTCAGGCCTATGTTTTTCCTGTGTGTGTTTCTGGAGAGATCAAGTCCAAAGGTGGCTTGCACACTCCTTTAGAGCTAAGTTACTTGTGCCTTTGTAGAGAGACATCCCTTTCTGGAAAGGTAGCCTGCTGCCAACTCATGGCCATAGGGAAGGAAGTATCTTTGTTTAAAGGTCCTGGAACAAATCACTGCTCTTACAAAGACATACATGGTATCTTTGTTGTCCACAAAGGTCAGATAGTGCCAAGTTAGTTTGAAAGAGTTTGGTACTGATGAAGGAATGAATATATAGCTCACTGAGCTGCGCTGGTGGGACCTGCTGTGAGCCCAAAGGCTTCAAAGAAATATGTTGGGAAAGCAGCTTGAACCATGTGTCTGCATCATGGAGCAAGAGCCTTATTATGGACTTACCTGGTGTTAGTGGTGGTTTGTGACCTTCCTGGGCCTGCAGCAGGAGTTCTGCCTAACAGCTAAAGCTGCAAGGAAACCTGACCAGGACCCTCACTGTACTTTGTCCCCATGTCCCTTCATTTGCAGTAGGTCTCTGTAAAGCTCCTCCCTATACTAGGGTAAGAGGCTGTTTCACTGCTTGAGGATAGCGTGTGGTATTTGGTGATCTTTAAGCATGATTTTATTAGCACTAATGTAGTGATGGGCTGATTAAATTGTGCAAAGCTGTAACTGTGCAGTTTGTGTTTTCCTATCCCAGTGAGGATGGGAAACGAGGCTGAGATAGTAGAAATATCACACTTCAGGCACTGCAATGCTGTGGGTGTCACATTCCTGTGTCCAGGCTTTCTGGACCTGCACGTTTGGGTGCCTGGAAATGGTACATGCAGGTTGAGTCCAGATTTCCCAGGGAGCTTTGGACATTCTGTATTTTGCACCAGAGCTAATCTGTGCAGGGAGCATATCCAGGACTTCCAGGTGCCTGGTAACCTGGCAGGGACTTCGGGATGTATGGAAATCCTCAACCAACTTTGTCCATTTTAACTGCTCCTGGACAAAAGGGTGGTGGAATTGGACACCCTGTGGCTCTGCATAGCTCAGGTTAAAAGTCAGAGGCATTGGTAACAGGGAAGCCTTTCCTAATTGTAAGTGTGTCAGCAGAGTACATTCCTTGATTTCTCTTTGTGTCCAGGAACTCGAGCGTCTGAACCAGGTGCTGGAAGCAGAGAAGCACCGGTTTGAAGAAGTGGTACGGGAGCTGCGGCTGGAGCAGGAACAGATTAGACGGTAAGGTGGGAACAGCACAGGATGGGAAAAGGACATGAACACCCACACTGGGCAGAAGTGCTGCTGTGGTGGTGAATCCAAACAGTTTGTAAAATCTACCTGTTTTATACATGCTATATGGACCAACCCAGGAATGGTTGAGATCCATTTACCTGCATTTGCTATCACTTGTGTGACCTATAGAATCCAGCTTAGCTTCATTTTGCATTCAGGGCTCCAGCAACTTCATTTTCAGAGGGCTGGGACATGGACGAACCCCAGATTAGTCATAGTAACATGGCAATGGACAGGTCCTAAAGAATTTCAGGGAGAGAATTAATTTGATTGAGGGTCCTGCCATGTGGGCTCCAGACGTCTAAATCTGGCTTTCCAATGTCAGCTGAATGATGAAGTTGCCTCACCAAGAATAACTGTGTAATTTTAAGAGTTTTCTAGGCAAGATATGAACAGGGAATGTATTTAGAAAGGGAAGGATCCAAGTGCTTTTCCCTGAGTGTTTGAAAGGGTATGTTTTGCCATTGCCCTCTTATTTCCTTTTTTTTCTCCCTAAATAACATCTCAGGAAAGACAGCAAGAATTTGTAAACCATTTCTGTTTTCATAGACCTGTATCTATTTAGATATGACTGCCATGTCTGAGTTCTTCCCATTGCAACCTGGAGGTGCAGTAAAGTTCTTGGAGGCCCATAGTGTGTTCAAGCCATGATGATTCCTAGCAAGCTCCAGACTCTCCTAGGCTGCCTGTATCAACCACTGGCCACAGGTTGTGCACTAGGAGATTCACAGTTTGTGCTGCCTGAGCAAGATCTATGGGGCTAGTGTTCCCCTGTAATAGCTGTCACCCTTTTTGCTTCTTTAGGGAGCTAGAGCTCACTGCCCGTTCCCTTAAAGGAGTGGAGGAAGAAAAGAAAGAGCTGCGAAGCCTGACACAGTCCTTACAGAAAACTCTAGAGGTGAGTGACCACTTCTCCCCTCTGATTGACAGCATTCTGGGGATGATCCATGAGAACTGACCAGGGCTAAAAGCAATGCTGCCCTGTGGAATGAACCTAGCATGTGCTAGTGCCAGAGTTAAGTCCTTTGTGGATTAACAGATTCATTTGGTAGATGATATGAAAGCTAAAATCCCCTGCAGAAAAGGACTAGATCTGACACAGAGCCCAGCAGTATCAAGTGATGCAATGTAGGACAATAACCACAAACTGCAGTTTGGTTGAAGAGTAGGGAGAGGCTTTTCACCATACAGGGAGATCGGTGATGGGAGAGGCTAAAGCACCTACATGTAGGAAGGTTTTCACCACTTGACTGTAGGAAGCCACAGCTGATCAGGTCTTGCTGTATTGACATGCCAGTTCTGAACAGGAGGCTGGACAAGAGCCCTCTTTGCCCACCAGACTGAGCAACTCACAGGAAAGCAGCATGATATGTCCTAAAAGTACCATGCAGCAGATGCTTCTAGTTAATGCTAAGGAGCAAGGTGAAGAGGAAAGGCATTGAAGCTGCTGCATCTGTGATGCACTAGGGAAGCACAAGGTTCCAGTTCCTGAGCTAGATTCTTACAGCAGATCATGTAAAATGAGTCTGCCAGTTCTCATCCCCTTCCATAGCAAAAGCTATGGTGGACACTTGTTCCTCATAGGAGAGGTCCAAAATGAAAACCAGATTTTGTTATTCCTGTTTTTAACCTGAATGAAGCATGTGGATATAAGGATGGAGGGACTTAATAGGAAAACCTAGGCAGGAACAGGAGCAGAAATGTTAGAGTTGGCTGGCACTCACAACTTCTGCCCTTCTTCAAGGAGCTATCCCTAGAAAAGCAGCAAATGCTGGAGATGCTGGAAGAAAATGAGAGCCATCTCCCACCTCCAACCAGCCCCAGGAAGGAGCAAAACCCCATCTGGGGGCTGCACTGCAGTCTGCAACAGATTGAAGAGAAGATGCAGCAACTTCTGGAGGAGAAGCTCTTGGCAGAGAAGAGGTGAAGTGGGGATCTTATGGTGGTGCCAAAGACAGGGATGTGGGAGAAGATACAATCCAGTGTGAAGCGGGTGGTGGGAAAAGAAGTCATTTCCCCCTTTGCAAGTGGAGGTAATCAGAAAGGGTATGATTAAATATTTCCAGGTTTAAAATTAGGGTCACATCAAAACATTTTCCTTGTTTATCATGGCCTGCAGAGAAGCAAGTTTCTTTATAATTTCCATTCTTGGGTTCAGTAAAAGGAAGAGGACACTTGTGCCCTGACCAGGCTTACTGCTGCCAAATGTTGCGACTGTCAGCTGACCTGCTTTTCAGTTGCCAGCACAAGACAAGTCTGGAAGCTTGCTTGGTTCCCATGGCAGGAGTTGACATTATAAACACTTTAGATGGAAGAGAGTGAGGCAGGGCAGTTGGACTCCTCGTTGCTGTTTGGGCCTGCTCCTTTCAAAACAGGACTTAGGCATATGAATCCATCTGGTGTTCATGGACTTGTCCGTAAGAAGTGTTTAGTGCTTCTGGACCTTGTCTAGGGGTTGAGAATGTTCCATTCAAGAACTTCACAGGTTGCCCAAGGAAGAGGTAAATGCTCCATCCCTAGCAGTGTTCAAGGCCAGGTTGGACATTGCCTTGGGTGACATGGTTTAGTGGGAGGTGTCCCTGCCCATAGCAGGGGGGTTGGAACTTGATGATCTTAAGGTCCTTTCCAAGCCAAACCGTTCTATGATTCTATGAACTGTCCACACAGCTTTCTCCAGCAATACCTGTGTTATTGAAGTGAAACACAGACAGCACTCCTGTTAGCACTCCTTTGCTTGGGGCAGCCAGGTAGTTAAGCACACCCCATCACAATACTAAGCCCCTTACTTCCTGTGAGTTGTGCTAGGGTGGGAATGATCATCTTCCTTTGCTGTGCCATGTACCAGGATGAAGGAGAATGAGGAGAGATCCCGAGCACTGGAGGAGGAGCGGGAGTTTTACTCTTCCCAGTCACAAGCACTGCAGAACTCTCTCACAGAACTGACTGCAGAGAAGCAGCAGACAGAAAGAGACCTCAAGGTATCCCCTGTGCATGTTGCATATTGCTGTCCCTGTGACCAGAGTCCTCTCATTTTCCCTTTCTGTTTATCCCCTATGAAGTGGGAGACTTGGTTTGACTGTTTTCATTTTGAGGTCACAAATCTTCATATCGTGGTAACACATGAAGTTGACATGTTGTATCTTTGTAGCACTACTGTTTATTTTCTCATTCTGAGGCCTGATTAACCCATTCAGTAAAAGTCTTTTCAATTGCTCCTGTGAAAGCATCATTTAAAGATGGAGGGGAGGGAAAAAAAAGTAAAAGAGGAAAGTAGACACAATCTGGAATAAATATTATTTCAAACAAATGCTCATATGAACACTGCAGAACTGAGCACAAATCTCTCCTCCTCACTTGTGCTCAGAGAATCAATCTTGAGATTTGTTAATCTCCAGGGACATCTGCATGAACTTGGGTTCAAAAGCAGAGGAATGCAGGTGAGGTACCAGCCTTCCTTCATTATCCTGGTAGTGGAAGATACCTTAATTTACACAAAGGTAATTGGACAAAGTATGCTATTATATTTTAACCTAAATAATGCAAAGATTATATTTACTATTGGCTGTTTGACACTCAGCCTCCTGCTACAAATATTTTGTCCAAACTCCCCCCTGACCCCAATTCTCCTTTTTCCTTCACCTCCAAGATTTTGTTATGCTGTAACCTTCCACTTGGCCAAGCTAAAGCTATGTTGGCCTAAACTATATTAGTTATTCTCATTTGCTAAATTACTACTGATACAATCCTTTATTTCTAAATTTTCATGTGTGTTTCTGAAACGAAGTACTGTGCACCCCTTTGTGGGAATTGATTGCCTTTATCTCAAGTCTGTCTCAGCTGGAAAGATATCTTCCTGTTCCTCCTCAGCTGCAAGTACTTGAATTTGCATATTGAAATTCCACCTCTGATTCCACATATAATGAGAGAGAAGCAGTGAAAATGAAAGAATTACTAAAATAATGTGTATTTCAACTTCAGATTCTGTCTGAAGACAAGAGGAACAACTTTCATGTTGGCTTACAGTATTTCTGTTGGTTTTCCTGACCGTTGTCTTTTCATCTGCTGGGTGGGTTTCTCACAGACCTTGTGAGTTGGCAGGGTGGTTATTGAGATGCAAGCTAGTTTTCAGCAATGCTCACTCTCTTCCTCAGGCTGAGGTAAAGGTGCGCATGGATCTGGAGAAGAGACTGAGAGAAGCTGAGGAAGCACTGCAGAGCTTGGAACAAGGCTTAAATTCCCTGGATTGCAACAAGGAGAAAGAAGAGAAGATGAAAGCAGATGTCAGTAACTTGAGAAGTAAGTCAGTCATCCATCATCCTACTGACCAATAAGTTCTGAAAGAGGAAATATTTCTACCCATCTTCCCAAACACAAAAAACCCTTCCCAAGTTAGTGAAACTGCACATAACATGCCCTCCCAACTACTTGTACCTCAACCACACACCTCCTTTTGAGAAGCCAGGACATGTTATGCAAACACTTGGTGTTTCATCCTCAAAGGAGGGCAAAATTATCCCAACCTTCCCTGCTGGGTAGAGATGAGCAAATGCTTTCCAAAATGTCAAACAGGAAAACTGTGGCAGAGCTGTGAAGACTGACTAGGTCCGGCTCCCCTCAGGATAATCTTTTCTCCGTCTTGGTAATGGGAGCATCCTCAGTCTAATGAGGACTGTGGTTGCTGTAGCAACGTGCTGGTAGGTGACTCAGCAGGTGAAGTTTGGATCCTTACTCAGAGCTACAAGACAGTATCAGCCCAGCACTGCTGTGCTGAGATGACTGTAATCCACAGATCAGGTGTAAGAGTCCTCACAGCTTATCCTTTTCTTTGCCTTTTTGTTTTATTTATATTTTTTTTTGGTAAGATGATGCATTATCCTAGCATCTGACTTGAGTCAGGTTTGGTAATTAACACTTTCAGCTTCAACTGTGTTGAAGTCTTTCTTGTTTTCCATCCTCAAGTATAGTGCAGGGGAAGGCTGTTATGAAGATCTTGTATCTGTGGTTTGTTTCAGTAAAAGGTGGATATATTGGGGCAATTTAGAAAAGTAAAAAAGGCCTATGCCATTCTGATCACTGTAACATATACAAGTATAAATACATGTATAGTTTATATACAATATTTATAATTGATATATGTAAAAAAATAAGTATTATTCAGTAGTTTCTACATAATTTTTCTAAACTGAGATGAAAGGACATGATTCTGAACTTCATTCTACTGGCTCACAGCCATGGTAAAAAAAAAAAGAGCTGAAGTGGATGTGCTGAGCTCAACATTCGTCTGGAGCTGAGCTACCTGCGCAGGGTATAAACGAGTAACCTCTGGCACCAAGTGTCTCCTGACACTCATTTCCAATCTTAAGTTTTGGGGGCTGTTTTCTTCAAAAGTATAAAAATGTACTCATGAGCAAGACACTGGAGAAAGTGAGGGACCAGCAGCATTTTAATTTCAGTCCCACCACAGGTTGCCTCAGTCTTTCCAAGTGACTCCTATAGCTCTGCTCTTTCATGTAAGAGTTGGGGCACATTAGTGCATGAGCCCTCTGAACAGCAAGGTACCAGTGGCAGGCAGGAGGACAGCAAGACTGGAATGTCAGAAGACATGCCAGTTAGACCATGCAAGCAGAAATGGACCAGGAAAAGCAGCTTCTGGGGCAGATCAGAACAGAGTAATGTTAGTTTGGACACAGGGCTTTGCAAGCAGCCTGTAATGTGTGTATGTAGAAGCCAGTGTTTGCTACACTATTAAGAAATCCCTTGCCATGAATGCCAACATCTCCTTTTCTGCAGTTAGACTTGCCTGGTTTCACACTGCGTTCCTTAAAAAAAATGCAGTGAGAAAAGCTTCAGACCCCTCTATTGCAAGAGAGTTGAGAAGTTTGATCATAACAGAAGCTGAATCATGAGTGGTTTTGGGAATGATTGATGGGGAATAGATGGTTGCAGTTCTTTCTATAATTCGAGTATGTACTTGTTGGGGACTGGAAGGTTTTGTCACTAACTTTTTCGTTCTGATGATATTCTCGAGCTTCATGGACTGTTCTTTATAAAGATCTATGGAGGTGTTGAATATCATTACCTGACTCAGCCCATCAGCGTGTGCAGTCCCTTGTGGTTGGTTCATTGCTTGAAGTGTCTCTCCCATCACTGCTCACAGTGATGTCTTCTCCCCTCCACAGAGTTCTTTGAAGAGTGCATTCGCAATGCTGAGCTGGAGGCCAAGATGCCTGTGATCATGAAGAACTCTGTGTACATCCATAAGGCTGCTACTCGTCGCATAAAGAGCTGTCGCTTCCACCGCCGGAGAGCCAGTGCTTCGTGGAATGACTGTAGGTTTTGGGCAGCTTCTTACACTGTATCCTGCAGGAGCAGATATGTGCAGATGGGGCTGACAGAGCAGTAAGGTCATGTGGTTCATACTTCATATTCCCTAGTAGCAGCACAGAGCTACAGAGAAACTTGGAGCTTCCCATCTGTGTACTGATTGTCTCTTCAGGTATATTGAAAAGTAACTGCTGTGATGGTCCTGGGACCCTAAAAAAACATTCTCAAAGCCAGCTTCATCTGAATATTTAATCATAGACTGCTTTAGGTTGGAAGAGACACCTGGACATTGTCCGATCAAGTACTTGGAGTATTGAGTGCAGTTCTGGTGTCCTCAACATAAAAAGGACATGGAACTGTTGGAACAAGTCCAGAGGAGG